>VYZW01005046.1:28354-39742 GCA_013401315.1 Balaeniceps rex
TTGGTAATTTACTAATTTATTAATTTTCTAATACCTGAGTTCCTGAAGTGCACAGTGCATGTGTGTGTGTGTGCATATGTACCTAATTTGATATCTCTCTCTGTATAAATATACATACACATATACACAAACACAAACATATACAAAAAACATACTGTGCATATATACACACATATATCTGTAAACTTTTTTAATCAAAAAAAATTTTTCTAGTCCTAGTTGACACTGCTGATAAAGAACTGTCTAACGTATTATATTACACTATATATTGGACCATGTTTTATAACTATTAGACCAGCTCCGGTTAAAAGTTTGAGCCAGAAACAACCACTGGTTTTATTTTACGCAGTTTTGCTTTTGATTTTAGGGAGCTCTTCGGGATAGGAATCATGTCATCTTCTATGTTTTATTTCAGTATAAACATTTCTGAGCACAAGGCCAAATTTTAAACAAATGCAGGGCTTAAGTATTCCTTTGGACGGCATGATTATGTAGCTGATGTTAGCACACACCCAGGCAGCAGGACCTACAGTGATATGAAGATCGAGCCCTGCTAGGACTTTCCCTCTCGCTATGTGACTAGTACTGTGGTTTAAAAAGACCAAAGCATGCTAAGCACAGCTCTTGCTTCCTTCACCTGCAAATAAAATCTAACATCTTATTCCACATGGGATAGGCAAAGAACAAGCATACAGTCATCAATTTCCGTGGCCCACCCTAATGAGCACTGACTCGTTCACTACTGCACCTCATCGGCTTGCAACCGCTTGTCCACTGCCTAACATTACTGATTTCTGGAGTAATGTACAGGCTATAATTTCAATCTAAGTAATTGCTGATAGTGGGCAGGCTCTTTTTTTTTCTTTTTTCCAGCCAAGGAGAATCATTCTCCACAACTTAATCTGTCGAGGACTCACACATCAGAAAAATAAGATGGAAACAATGTATAATATAATGCAGCCACGAGGGGTTCCAGATGTCTTTCTTCATCCGTTCAAAGTATTTTAAGTGTGTTTTCTCAGATGCTGTGTACAGATAAATCAGTGTACTTAATTATGATGATAAATTGCTTATTGAGTGGTACCATCTTTTTTACATGTAACAATAACACACACTTGTAGGATATTCACGCAGCAAGGCACATAACTAACTTCCCATGCAACTGCGTCATATAACACAAAAAAGTTTGAAAAAACACTTCTTTGGGGGTGTCCATATTCATAACACACTCTATGCCAAAATGTTTCAGTTTTTCTTAGACTGACAGGAGCTCCTGAAGAAGGCTGGACATTGCTAAAAGGACATGGAAGGTGGGCACACATGATCAGAGTTTATCGCTTGTGTTGATGCATTTTTTAACGACTTAAAGACAGAAAGGCACTGAAACCAATATAGATCTTTAACATGATCCATTTTGGAAATAAATCAAAAGAAATTTTCTTAATTTCAGTGTATAAATAGTTACATTTTTATATTTGATTTTACATTTTTACATTTGACTTTACATTTTTATATTTGACTTATGGACTATACAAAGCACTTAGACTGCTTGGCTTTCTAGTTGAGACTTAATTCCCAGTTTTCATCACCCAGAGTTGAAAACATAATGCTTTACATGAACATCTGGTGACAGTGACTGGAAAGAAATGAGGAGGAAATGAAAAAGCACATGAAACTTACAGTTCACGGAAAACCTACTGAATCACATTTCTTTTAAAATTTAATTTTGCTTTGTGCTGAAAGAAACCGAGAGGTATTCTCTAGCTGTAAACAACTGTGATTCCAAAATAGCAAAGATGTTCTGATTTTGGTATGTATTTTTACCAGAGGGTCATGTTTACAGAGCAATCTCCTACTTAAGCATTCTTACAGCCCTGTTGTGAAATTCCTACCACCCTTCACACCTAAGTGCCACATTTACCTTGTTCACTTCAGCAGGAACGTATGACCTTCTTTCCAGTAATTTGTAGACCACCATTACAAGCCCTCAGTGAAATGAAAACATTGCATTCAGGATTTTAGGTTTTGTTGATTAAGGCATTATTCATGTCAAATCACAGTTTGTCCCTTCAGAGGGTGCTACAGAAGCTACAGAAGATATAAGACAAATTTATAACTTCTTCGGGCAGTAGGTGAACTCCTTGCAGTGAATTTGTTCTTTGGCTAAATACATGTTGGACTATCAAATTCTCCTTTTCGCTCTAGAACGCCACCAGCACACTGACAAACAACAGATGATTATATTCTGGCAGCAAATTAGAGAATAAGGATCAACATGCGCTTTGTAGCATCCAAGGAGTCTTCATGGGATTGAAACCTGAAACTCTCCGCATCTCAATATTATGTTGCAGAAAAAAAAGTATTGCTTTAGAGCACTGACAAATACCCAAGAGTGCTTAGAGACCAAAATGACTAATGGAGTACGTCACTAACACAATATTAACCACAAAAAAGTCATAGTCGACATCAAAGCTCCTATGGCAACTTTAATTATTATCTCTATTTTTAGAAAATCTAGAAGCCTCAAATCAGACTTTACAGTTTTGCTAGCTATTATACAGAGATGGTTCAGTCCAGCTGTAGTGACAAAGGATAGGAAAAAGCAGTAGACTACCCCTCTTTTTTCAGTGGGAACTGGCCCACAAGGAGACCAAGACCTGTGGTCATGCTGGACTGTGTCACAAAGCTGAGAGCTAAGCTGAAAACCATCTTCCTCCCTACATTTGAGTGATAAACAAATGCCATCTCACTGTGTCCACACTTCTAGTGCATACGAATTTACTCTGCCTGTAGTCCAAAGTGACCAAACCTATGAGACTGCATTAATGGAGTGCTGAGCCAAGAATAAGAAACCTCCTCTGTCACAGGTGGCACCCCATGAAACCCAAGACCTCCAGGTTATACCTTGTAAGTATATGTCAGTTTAAACATTCATTTTCTGTTTCCTTTTCCTTTCACATTTGGTCTATTTTATGATACATGTGTAAGAGAGAAAAGCAAAAATTTTGCTCTTTTTTATACAATGGTGATGTTGAACAGTTTTAGCAAATTCTTCCCAACTATTGATTTTGCTTGTTATATTTGTTCTTGATTTATCAACCTGGGTACCTCTTTATATAGACTGTCATCGCAGTTAGTTTTTCTAATAATTAAATGAATGACTAACAAATTTTAAAGGTGATTCAATTCTCTAAAATTGCTCTCCTTTGAGACAAGGTTCTGACAAACTAAAATACTGCATTCCCAACTGCATAAGCTGCCAACATTTCAATAACATTATACATTAGTAGGAATAAGGGTAGTTATTAGTGTTGTGTGTTTCTTTTGATTACAGAATTAGGCTGTGCTTCTTCAGCTATCAACCCCTAGGACTTCTATTTGAAACATGATATTTCCATAACTGTTAAAGTAGAACAGTATTTTTTCTCCATTATGATGGCAATGATGGACTTCCTGTATTGTTGAAGTGAGCAAATTCAACAGATGATAATGGCCTCAGCCATCTAACAACTCCCAAAGAGTGAAACTACATAACTAATTGAGCTCACAGGTACATAGTCAATGGTTATGTACACTGTATATTTTTCATGGTTAAATACAGACCTGAAAGTAAAGACCAGAAATCAATCACTTTAGGATAATCTTAAAAAAATGATGAGAGAAGAATATTTCATGTTGTTCCAACAGTAGGACAATGTACTTAAATTTCAATTTAGCTTCAGTCTCTTAGTGTAAGCAGCATGTAACACATTAACATACCTTTCTTTTCTCCTCAAATAAATCCAAAAATATTAATCTTGCCTGACAAAATTACATAATTTGGTTCTGTAATCCTTTTTTTTTTCTGTTTTATTTTTAAAATCACCATTCAATATTGTAGATAAATTAGTGTCAGTTTATGGCTTGGTATTCACAAAGGACATACTTAGAAAAGCCATTTTTCTGTATTGCATATTTCTTCTGCATTAACAATCAAACTTTTACTGCTGGTTGGGTTTATCTAAAGCTATTTTTAAAATATTTTTCCTCCTACTTATGAAAAAATGATGCTATTGTTGGCCAGAACATTTGCTGGTAAGATACATGCTCACATCATCAGAAAACATATGACTGGTAGATTATGTGCTAGTGAAAGAAGATACGGTGTTTAAGTATAAAATTTAACTGTTGAGTGTTGCAAGAAATAATCAGATCATAATGATATTTTAAATTAAAGGAGTTTAGGATCATTGATTAGGCTTTTACTGGTACATTGACATAAGGACCACACTTCCCCTTTTAATACTTTGTTTAACCCCCATCTTTGACATTGGGAAATAACAGAAAAAATTATTATCAAGAAATGCTTGTTTATAGGATGTTGACTGCATTTCTATAGCTAGTCATCATCACTTCACTGACAAAGTGTAGTCCTAAACTGGAACATTAGTGCCCTTGCTGTCAACTAAAACAAACACCAGAGAAAGCAGAATACCAACCAAAAAAGAGAAAGGAAAAAAAAAACCAAAACCAGCCTTTTTTCTAAGACTCATAAAAAGGAGACTTGACAAAACTGAAAGATAAGCTTTATAAAGTTGTATTAAAAGTACCTGAAATCTCCCTGTTAAATGTATTGATATATCTTAAGGTATATGTAAACAGTTAAAGCAATTTGTCCTCTGGAGGACAGGAGGCTGCAAAGAGCCCAGCACACCCCTTGACAACAGGTGGAACCTCTTGCAGCCTTCTGGATTTTCTCCCCTGACAGCATTTTGAAGCTCTGTGCCCTGGCAGCTCACAGACAGACGTGACATCGGCTGCAGAGGCAGAACCGTGACGCCCGTTGTGTGCAGCAGAGAAAGCTGGAGAGGTGCAGGGCTGTGCCCGTCACCCTTGCACCACCACCCTACCGGGCTGACCTCCGTGCAGCCACGTTCCCTTCTCTGCCACAGATCATGAAGTCTGGTTTTGCACACTAGCAGATATAGTTTAAACATTAACAGCAGTCCGTGTCTCACTTCACACTACTACGTTTTTAACCCAGTTTCCCCAGGAACACTACACACACACACACACGCACACTCTGTGGGTACGCTGTTAGCCACTTTCAGAAGTACTGTACATTACAAGAAATACACAGTTTGTTATGCTGACAAGCACAATTTGTCATTTGTTCAAGTCTGTCCATCTAAAGTTGCCAGAAGTTCAACAAAAAGTTATGTATTCATTTGAACTCTGTGTTCCTCCAGCCTTTGTTGGACAAAAAACATGGCCAATACTACATGTTCCAGCTGCAGGGATTTTTATTCTCAAAATATATGGGAGGATGACTAAAGGGTTAGCTACACACAGCACAGAGAACTGAACAAAGAGCATTGCAGATTCTCCATGTTTAATAAAACAAGACAGCACGGATAATTTATGGCAGCTCTGAATTGTAAGCACAACACAGTGAAAGGTAAGGCTATCTAAAAGTACCAGCCACTTCCCACACTCTCTCCCCTCCTTGGCAAAGACAAAGTTATTTCCAACAGAAGCATGTATTTCTGTGCATCCTGGTTCCCTTCATATCTTCCACTTGCTGGGCCTTGGACTGCAATGGCCCTTCAGCACATCCTTAATATTAGCCCATAATATTAACCATTGGTTTGTAAGCCCATCAGTACAAAAAATCTGCTTAAACATCTGCTTAAGTCTCATTTATCAAAAAAGGAAAGAAGACTTGGGAACATACATAGGTGCTTTCTGAAGTAAAGGCCACAGATTGTAATTTCAGAGAACTGGAGAGTTTTCTCTCTTCCATTAAAGTTAAAGGACTGACAAGAAAAAGGAATTCAAGGTAGTATAAATCAAATAAGCTAATTCAGAGTGGTTTCAGCTTCCCTTCTCCCTATTCTCCTACCCCCCAGTTTTGAAGTCCAGCATTAAAGTCTCAAGAATGGGACAAGAGCTCTCTGAAAGGTTTGGTTTATCTGGCAAGCAATGCAATTAATGTGATGTACGAGGTGCCACTGGACCATACAGGTGTCTGCAGCAGCATATTTAAGATCTGTGAAGTTCCAGTAGCTATTTAGGGTTTTCTTTCATTTTTATGTTACGCATTTTACTTTTATGCACTAACATCTGTACAATATTTTTACTGCATCTACAGTTTATTACACTGATAGATCATTACCTTTAATACATTTACTTCTTGAAGAGTTCTGGGAGTTTGTGGTCAGCGCAATTACTCCTCCCTGCCTAAAACACTCTCTTCAGCTGCTATAAATCCTGGAGTTGGCAAAGAGGCTAGCAAATAATCTCTTCTCTAATGAGAAAGATGACAAATGGAAGGAGAGAGAGTCACAAGAGCAACAGGGAGATGCACCTTCTAAATGTGCACTAAAAAAGCTGGGATACCTCCAGGTGATTTTTGTACTTCCTAAGCTAATGGATAACCAACTGACTGGAAAGAACTGGGCATAATGAGCGGAACAAACTACCACAGCCCCGTTTCCAAATCTCCGCCTGCCCTTTGGCTGCCAGCAGTAGCACTGCTTTCTTCGGTTCATAAAGACCTGGGATCTGCAGTCTCCCTCCCGCGCCTGTCCCCCTGCTCCTCGCAGGAACAGCACGTCTGCAAGGAGACGTTCAAAAGCCAGGAACCGAGATTTCCCATTTCTGGTGACTTGCTTACCATGCTCACTGAATAAGCACCACACCAGTCACCTCCATGCAAACATCTAGCATAGGGGCAATGTTAGAAAGTATTTCAAGGACAGTTAAGTATCGCTTAGACTCTCTGTGGTCTTCGTATTAACAATGAGATATGATGGCAACTGCCAGTTACGAATTTAACTGCCCTCAGTCAAAAATTAGTCACCTTTTTTATACCTTAACTTTCCTCTCCTCAGTAAGCCTTTCTATGACCTCGCACACTGAGGAAATCATGGCATGCGGTGTCCATGCTTGAAAGCCTTGTGGAAAGCAGAGGGATTCTGCCTGTCTGAGACACCGAAGAGACCACTGGCTCTGTGGGATCAATGTTTTCAGTCACCCCCATGGATTCAGGGGGAGTGAGACATCAGAGACACAGATTCAGATATTCAAGCCTTTCAAGATGACTTGGTGATAGCCCATCTCTATGATAACTCCTGCTGTCTAAGCTTTGGAGTTTCATCTAAATGCAAAACAGCTGAGAACAAGGAGTCTTTGTAACAGCAGTAAAAAGACAGCATAACTTCTCTGCAGCTGAGCCATGACAGGCAGGAAGAAGAACAAGTCCTCTCGGACAACTGCTTAAAGTTTATCCTTTGCAGCCTGATCCAGACTATTCTGACATGAGAGCTTTCACCCCAAAGACACCTGGTAGCAATATAACAGGACATATTCAGCCATACAGGGATGGCAAAACAGAAAGAAAAAGAGTTCTCAAGAGCCTAAGAAGAAAATCCTTCTTGCATATGGCATATCAGTGGAGCTCCTAAGATAGGAAAAGATTTTAATGAGCTTTGAACATCTGACTCTTTCCAGCATTATGGAAACAAACTTGTCATTCATTCTACAGTCCCTATCACAGCCAAGTATATCCAGCAGTGGAAAAAAATCTGTGGAAAGGTACAAAATGAAAGCAATTAAATTTCCAGGTCTCACAGTTATCACAATATTTTCTCAAATATTTCCCTCTGATAAGCCAAAGAGATTTAGTTCAAACAGGAACTGCTTCTAAAAAGGCAAAGAAGCCAATGCTATTAATTCAAACCATAGCAGAGGCAAATTTAACGTTAAAAGTAGTTCCCACTCTCTAAAATTGTTTTTTGCAGTGAATCATAACACTTTCGGTATAGAAAATTATATCCCAAATAATGGTTTGAACACCACATCCTTGGACTAGCAGCTCTGTGTTGCCTAACACTGCTGAGCACTGATCTCAAGGCATTGACCTGTGCTTCGTCACACAATTTTCAGTAACTCCTATTTCTCAGAATTACTGGTGAAACATTTACTGACTCAGATAATACTGAGTTTTATCATAACGCAAGATTTAAAGAATGAAACACCTACAAGCCAGGACACCTGAAGGGTCCTCCAAGTGACGGAAGGATCTACAATAAACAGATATTCCTTCAAGCAAGAGCAATTGACTTTCTTTCCCCTGGGCCACAGGCTTATACCTGCTTGTGTCTGTGAGCCAGAAGACTCACTCCATAGGCTTTAAAGAACAGAGGATAAATTGCTGTGAATGTGGTCCTCTGGAGGAAACCTGACTAGTTTCATCACTGGACAGAGCAATGAGACTTGGCTACGCTGGCTACACAGCAGAGACCTGGGGCCATTTGTCACTGTCACCTTCAGCCGTGCCTGCTGATTCATTGTCTTCCACAGCCAGGAATCCAGATTGCCTAACACTGGTGCCTCGCGCACCAGTACAGCTTTTCACGGATGTACTAGTCACGCAGACCGGCTACAAGGTCCATGCTTCAACTGCTCACAAGCCACGCAGAAGTCACAGCATGCCCCTGGTTGAAAAAAATTATACCTGTAGAAATGCTAACAACATTTAAACACTTGCATGGAGTTCGATTCCTTCAGGAAATGCTTTAAAAAAATAGCAGGGGGTAGTGTGCAGAGAGCACAGTAAGAACCACATATTAGACACATACTGCATTATATGCTACCTATCTACCTAGATGTGGAAGATCTCTGGGCATACAGTTTAAACCTGTTACAACAGTACCAAAAAAATTATAAACAATACAAAACAGTGCATATTTTTACAATAGTACAATTTTTTCTGGCTGCTTTCATGTAGTATGTTTCAAATACGCCCTGGCCAGAGTAGTATTTAACAAATGAGAAAAAATAATACATTGTGGAACTTCTGATGGCTTATATTCCTTTCTCAGTGCTATAATTCTCTCCCATATACCCGCTTCCTACTTCTAGTACAGTTTCTTTTGCTCATATACTCCTCAGAGTACAACAGCAGAATGAACAGTTAGAAATATGAAAAAGTGACAAATTATAAGCTGCTAAAATTATTTTTTTTCTATA
This sequence comes from Balaeniceps rex, assembly GCA_013401315.1. Lineage (NCBI taxonomy): Eukaryota > Metazoa > Chordata > Aves > Pelecaniformes > Balaenicipitidae > Balaeniceps > Balaeniceps rex. Next base: position 37,367 of record VYZW01005046.1, read on the forward strand.
GACAATCTGTGAAACTAAGTGCAACAGGATAATGCAAAAACTAAGAGGTTATTGGATGTAAAACATGACAGTGATAAAGTATGAAATATTGCAAAAGATATAATATTAAATAAATTGTTGTATTACAGAACATAAATCACTCTCTAACACGTGATGGGACATAGAAAATGTGTTCAACAGGCTGTTACTAAGCTGGGCAAAACAGGAGGATTTAAGGCTGCTTTACAAGTGGCAATGCCCTGAAAAGCCGGGTTGGTTCCTGTTGCTGCTGCCACTCCTGAAGTGGATGGGGTACACAGGTTGACTCAAAGGACCTTCCAGAAGCCAAAGCCCTGGATCCAGCTCCAGCTCCCAAGGCAGAAAGACTGCAACTGGGCAGAAAGACTGCAACTGCGCAAAAAGACTGCAACCCAACACTCGTGCAATATTTCTTCTGTGCTCCTCTGTGACGGGTGGCATTGATGATCACTGCTGAAGGAAGGATTCTGGAGAATGATACTTTGCCACACTATCAGGATACCAACAATACAAGATTTTCAGTTTCTTACATACCCGTTCCTGACAGACGGTTCATCCCAATATCCACACTCATATTAATTTATCATTCATGCCATTTTTCTCAAGTCCATTGCTCAAGAAACACAGGTGACATAAATTACCTCCTGCCTGGACAAATAATAACACAACAGACTTGTCCTCACTAGCAGTGATAGCAGTGGCTGGCTGAGAGGTAGCAATGGCAGCAAAGAAAAAGGGAATGTACATAATGAATGTGTGACATATTGGAGAACATCTGGCAGGAGGAGATAATGGGGCATGGTACAAGGGAAGGAGAAACCCTAAGGCAGAAGAAATGGAGGGGAGAAAGAGGTAGGATGGTATACTAAAAGGGGAAAGAGGAACACTCAAATCTTTCAAAGGAGAGAGTGAAAACGGAGAAAAGGAAGGAATATGCTTTGTTGGGACCCTCTGGCACGTGGTTGCAACCTGCAGATGATACTAATGCAGACTGTGAAGAGGTGTACACAGTTACAAGAAACCTGACTGAGGAGTTGTCAAGCCCTGTAGCCCATCCACTTCAGCACTGCAGCAGCAGCAAGAACCAGCCTGTTCCACTGCCAGCCTTCAATTTTTTTTACTGTTGTATACAAATTTCTGTATCCTATGTAAGCAATTAATAAATGACATTACAGCCATCTACAGTAAGTGTTTTTTTCTTATCAGAGGTCTAGAGACGTCACTTGGTGCAACTTCAGTGCAAATAACACTAAAAAGACAGTAAGAATTTGAATGATATTAACACCAAACAAGAACCGAACAAATAGCAGAGAATGACAACTCATTATTCTAAATCAATAGGGTTAATTTACTATGCTTCTCTGAACTGTTAACAGCTGAAGAAAGCTAAACAAGAATGAACAGGGATAACATGTTGTGCAATACAGTATTAACCACTTCAGCCTGTTCCAGTCACCCAGAATTTTAAACTACGTTTTATGCTTCCTTAAGCTGCCAAATCTTTTTCACCAATGAGTATAAAGGCAGGTCAAATTTCCAGAATTCTAGCAACCACAACAAGACTATCAAAGATTTAATCTCTACCACTGCCATAAAAATACATCCATCTTTATAAATGGAATGCAAACCAAAAAAAGAAGGGCACTCCACTGATATGCAGTCTCAAATATGTTTAAACAACAGTCAGGAAAATGAGTACATAGTACGAGATTATGTTTTGCAGGTTTGCCTTCCGTATACTTTTATGTCCTAACTGACGAGAGGCAATGGCCTCAAGTTGCACCAGGGGAGGTTTAGATTAGATATTAGGAAAAACTTCTTCACGGAGAGGGTTGTCAAGCATTGGAACAGGCTGCCCAGGGAAGCAGTCGAGTCCCCATCCCTGGAGGTATTTAAAAGACGGGTAGACGAGGTGCTTAGGGACATGGTTTAGTAGTGGACAGGTACGGTTGGACTTGATGATCTTAAAGGTCTTTTCCAACCAAACGATTCTATGATTCTATGATTCTGATTTTTTTCCAGTCCTAACTGATTGCTCTCTGCAAAGGAATAAACCAATTATTGCCAGTGACCATTCTTTGACAAATGGAAAAATGAAGCTTTTTACCTCTAGGATTTAATCTCAGTGATGAACGTAATACATTTGATTCTCTTATGTTTTTGAACACATAGAGCTTCCCTGGATTAACAGACAAAGCAAGAATAAATATGTGCCATTGCATAACTGTTTCATACACCAAACATACCTCACTAGCAATAAAAGCAGCATTCAGTAGAGAAATATAGACATTTGAAGTGAAAGTGCATTTTTTTTCTGTAGCAATTAGTAGCGTCCTGGGATTTTTGAGTGAGGTAAAT
>VYZW01005046.1:55275-66821 GCA_013401315.1 Balaeniceps rex
TTTCATTTTAATACCTTTTAATAAGCTATGTCAAATTCCAGTATTATCTATCTTTTGTTGCACAGATCTGGATCCTGTGTGGTAACGGTTCTCTATCTGAGAAAATTGTCACCACAACCAACTGTGCAAGGTGTAATTAGCCTGTTTTCATAAGATTGGAATCTAAGGACTTAAACACATTTTAAAAAGCTTTTTTTTTTTTTTTTATGTGTAAGGATATCTGTAGCGTAACAAATCACACATTTATGAGGTTAAAGATGCTTCCTCTGTGCTTAGGTTAGTACATAATTCTTTTATAAGTAAGTTTGTGGTTGAGTATTTTTCTTTTCAGTCCCTTCTGAATAGCTGATAATGACCACTATCAGAAACAGGATAGTAGACTATGTTTCCCACTGCCCTAATCCAATATGACAGTTCCTATGTTCCAGTGATAGATTTAACCTTTTCTGCGTGAGAGGTAGCAACAGTTGAAGAATGACATTAGTCTGTGGGGACTCCAGTAAGTCTTAGGGAAAGGGGACAAGTTTTCCAGCACATCCATAAGGTTCTCATAGTGTTCCAGCAGGATGTACAGGCTGCAAATGCTAATATTTCATAGTGGAACAGGAGTTGATGCAATTTCAGGGGGCTGAGAATGAAATAGGTTTCAAGTGGTAATGTGCCAAATGCCCCCTGGGGCATGTCGCTGAGATTCATGGAATTTTGTGGTTTTCCTTGCAGTTAGCTTTTAAATAAGAGTAAATTAGAACCATGGCTCCTCTGAAGAAATTTAACATTACAAGATATGTAATGAAAGTTATATTACGCACTTTAAGCTCTCTATGGAGGGTAGGCTTTTAATTTTTTATAACTGGGCTCAATGCTCATTAGCATGCCACTGGGTATTTTTATTGGGCACGTCTCTGCAGTTCTTCTGAAATAACATGTGTGTGTAGATTTTTATTAGAAAAATAGAGAGAAGTGGTTGAATAATGGTGGTGAAGGCATTGCATGGCCCCATACACTCATCCAAGACAAGAATGGCCCTATGGTTACAGCATTAGTTTGTGATCTTGGAATTGTTCTATGAAATTCTTGTGCGGCTGTGAAGAAACCGTTGACACTATGAGCTCTCATTCCCATCAGTAAAGTAGGAATAATAGTTCCTTCTCCCACCTGTTCCATTTTGACTATCCATGTACTTCCAAAGAATACAGCCTAAAAATATTAAGGTTCCTTGGTAGCCAGTGCTGTTTACACCTACAGAAATATCCCTGTGCTGGATTGGCAAAGGCAGAGGAAGGAGAATGAAGTATCAGGATTTTCAGGGGGAGGAACTAATACAGACAGAACTAACAACTTGAACATCAAGAATCTTCAGGTCAAATCTTCAGTTTTGCAGTATGTTGGGTTTCTCACAAGTTGGTCATAAACATAATTTCTTGGATGAACATTGGTGGTATGTTTAGCATCAACCTGGGAGCAACAGTCCACTCCTGAAAGGGAGTTCAGAAAGTGGGTTCAGAGCCACAGAAAGACAGGACAACAGACCTGAATTAGGCTTCAATGACAGGATAAGTTCTAAAAGATTGTTTTTCATTTCTGCATGCTGTTGAGTTTTCTGCTGCTGAATGGGAAGAAAAGTTGAAATGATGAAATATTACGCGAAAAGCCACTCTTTCAGTATTTTTGGCCTGACCAGAACCAAAAGGACCAAAATAGTCAAAATTTCTTTTTTCCAGATTTGTGACTCTGCAAATTCGGAATATGAGATGTGTGTAAGCATCAGGGTCCAAGTTCTGAGAAGTGCTAAGCACATACAAATCCCCCTCAAGCTAATGGGAGTTACAGGTGTCCCGAGCAATGGCGGCAGTGAAGATATCAGCACACGTAAGGGTTGTAGGCTCAGGACCTTGTCCAAATCAGACTGAATCTCTAAATTCTTTGCAACAATCTTGTCGCTAAGTTAAACTCTAACTTTTCCTGTGCTTTTGTATCCTTCAACTCGAAGGAAGCAACTTCTGCTTCCTAGCAACAAAACTGGCAATTCAGTGAGAAAATTATCCTCTTTTCCACATTTCAGTGTTCTGGAAAGCACTGCAAGTTCAGCACTGAGCTTTGCCACAACACCTACTAAAGCCTATGGAAAGACTGCCACTGACTTCACAGAGGTTAGATTAAGTCATGCAGGCTGACAGATTTTTATGGTCTAGATCCTAAGCTGTTGAAAATTCACATCTCTTTATTAACAGTAACATCAGCCGAGTACCTGGCCCTCTGCTGCATATTGATTTTTCATCTTGCGTCCTATACATCCTCAAGTTTAGCAGAATTTACCAGCCGGGACCACCATTTTCAGAATGGGCTTTTGCCTCAATACACTACCTGTTAAGAACAACTTCTTGAGTGTTAATCATAAATGACTTTCAGAAAAAGCACCTACTATACCTCTGTAGACAATTAAGAGCTCTGTTCTTCTTTCCCCTCTTTCTACTACTTTGCACCTGAGAGGTATACAGGTCTGTCAGACTTTAATCACTGGAAGTATTTTCTTTCCCTAATTCAAGAGAAGGATTTCATTGATACACATCTAGACCTTTCTACTTCAGATAGAAAAAAAGAAAAGTCAAATGTGTATTATTACAGTGAGCGTGAATTTACCAAATTGTTCCATGATGCTATGCGTGATGGTACAATAGAACTGGAAATTACTTACATTCACAGAGGCAACCAGGAGCTGCAACACTTGATAATCTGTGGCAGACCTCTCCCATAAACAACTGATAATGTATTCACTGTCCATAATATTTTGGCTTTTTCTTTGGAACAAGTGGACCTCAAAACATTCAGAGATTTGGATCAGCTTTTGCAGGCATTCATAACCTGAAGGATGTGGGTTTGTGTGTTTTATTTAATTGTTTTTATGCCTGGCTGACAGTCTTGGTGAAGGATTTGGCCTAGAAGGAGGATAATGTGTTTCATAATTTCGCAGTGTTTGCTCATGTCTAACATGTTAGCACAGGAAGTACAACAATACTGCAAGAAATACAATCTTGGCAGCATTTTCAGCAAATCCCAATTCATTAGGATTTTCTCAAACCCAGCAAATACTAATATTGAATATTGAATAAAAAGTAGTGGTACATAATGTTCAAATAATCTGATCACGCTATGCTGACTTGCAGTTTGTATTTCCACTTTGAGGCTTTGTTCTAATTCAGGTTTTCATCACAAATGCCCTAAGACTTCTCTATACTTTGTAAAACACTGTGTGCGATGATAAACAAGATAAATTATTTTCATTATTCATAGGTGTATTGCTCTCAATTGTGACAGATTCAGAACAGTATATGTAAATATAATATAAATATAAAAATATAAAATAGCAATGCAGAACTTGGGGAAGAGCCCAGGCCTTAAAGTAAAGCAGTAAAGGAACATGCATAAATTGAATTTCATAATCTTCAGGAAATATTTTGAGAGCAGCTACTGTTTTTAGTTTCATGTTTATGAAGGAAACTGGTTTTTATTCAAATATGTTCACTCTCCTGGGATAAGACCAGAAGAAAGTTAGAACAAGGGGCAACCAAGCTGTACCCAGTTCTTTATACTAGCCAAGGTAAGTGAAAAATGTGCATAATGAGTAAGTAGTATACTGTACTAAAGTGCTGTTAAGATCAAGCATCCACACAAACTAAAGGGGAGTTTGTGTATCACTTCAATTTTAAGGACTTTAGAAGAGCTTAGAAACATAACTGAAAAGCAACTGCAGTCTAGGGCAAGAATCCCATTCATCCCGGTGAGGTTTAAAACAGATCTTACCATTAAAATTATACTAGCCATTCAAACGTCAAAATCTATGTTTGTACACAAGTCAAGCTATGCGTGATAAGATTAGAAACATTTTCATGTTAATGTGAGGATAGACTGTGTAACTAGAGGACATTTCAAAAGCCCAGCTGGAACAACAGGCTCTCAAACACAATAGTATTAAAATAAAACAAAACAAATAAAACCATTGCAAGGTAAAGTTACCACTTTTGCCGAGAAGGGAAGTATGCATACATGAATGTTATATAAAAATTACATAAGTTTTCTTTGATCTGTTAACAAGAAAACTAAACAAGCTGGTGGATATTCTCCAAATAACTTGTCATTATTGGATTTTTTTTAGATGACTGAATTCCTTCCCAAAAAGAACAAAGATGGGTCCTCTGGGAGAAGAGACCTGAAAGCCAGAAATAATCACTCTCTACACATCCTATTGTTAGATGATGGCCAAGGTTAAGAGTTTTGTAGGACTAAAGATAAAGACCAGTTAGTCCATTTCCCTCAGATGACTTCATATGCATAGCAACCGGACTGTGGTTTAAGCCGATAAATACTATCCTCTTTGGTTTTATGAATTTTAATTGACTTTTCTACACTACGGGACTACTGTCCTTCATTCTTCATTTAAAAATCCAGGTTTTAAGATAAGACATCAGATTAGGAAAAATTACTACTTTGTGTTCTACCCATCATCAGTCAGCAATGGCTAATGCAATAGGGTGGGAGCGTACTTCATTGGCCTTAATGTAGTGTCACAGAGTGGCATTAGGCGGCAAGACTGCTGCACACCTCCTCAAGCACCTTCTCCAGCCCTCACCTATTAGTGGCCCCCACAAACTACTCATGCTGAAGACTCTAAAAGCACAAATACTCGCCCTACTTCCAGTACTTCGGTGGTCACTTTCTCCTTGGAGGATCTATCAAACCCCTCTCTGTAAACCCCACAGCCTCCACCTCTACAACCTTCAGGCTCTGCTTGCCTGCAGGAGTTGGTCCCTGGCCTCCAGCTCCACTACCTGCAGTCTGCAAGGTCGGTCAGGAGACAAGGTGGAGCGAGACCGTCTGTCCTACTTTAGCGCTGACAGCTCCTACTAGGTGAGGGGGAACAGAAGGGGCCTAGACAGGCCTAACAAAAATAAAGTTAATGATTTCAGATAACAGTTTCTTAACTGTAAATGGTGGGTTCTTCCTTATGTGTCAGATATTTCTTTCTCCCTCCTCATCCCAGCCTCCACCAAGAGGACAGATGAGTAGCTCCACAGACAGGAACTGCATGGGCCAGAAAACTGGCCAGCTGTCTGCACGCCCAAAGGCAAGTAAAGCAGCTACCTTGTCCTGGAACTTCAAATTAACTGACCAGGATTAATACTTCTCAATTAACCCTAAGTTAACCTAAGGAAGTTATCCTGGTTAGTTAATTGTTCAGTGCACAAGTCTGACCTTCGCCTTTGCATAAAACTGTGTGGCAATCTCATAGGTGCAGGACTAGGCCTCCCACATTGACCAGCACCTGACCAAAGCTGCCTCATTTGGTCGGAAGACAGGCCTTGGGGAGTATAACGTCCCCCTGAGCACAGATGTGAAAAATTATGATGGTGACAATAGCACCAACAGCATCAGCAGCAACAGTGACACCAAGAGTGGAAGCAGCAAGGAGCATGTTATCACAGGATTATGAAACAGCAGCTGCTGGTACCTAACGGGTTGTGTCTTCCTTTTAAAGAGGGTGAGGCTTGGACATGTGTCCCTTGTGGAGTAGGTGTACTGGGATCGTGGTACACATCAGTGGTTCAGTGCTCTCAAAGGAGGTGGGTTTGGTGGGCTTTCCCTGGCAGCCATACTCGGAGTCTTCCAGTTGGCACTCAGTGGCTCCCCCAGTGAGCTCAATGCAGTTTCCCTCCCACTTACAGTTTTTCCAGCAAATAAGCTCTCTACGGATGTGCAGTGCACACCTAATACTGGCAGCTGGTGTTAACCTCATTGCCACTGAAGATAGGATATGGCTGAAAGGCCCTGGAATCATAATGTATAGCAACAAATCAAATCCTGGTCCTTCCCCCTTTGCAACACACCAGTGGGCATTTTGTGCACCTACTACAGTAGATGCACCTACTGAGCCTTAGAGAGCTCTGTAGGGCTGTAAAGGACAGTGACATAGTTATCGAGTCAGGGTTTGCTCCAAGGCACTTGAAAATACACAAGTGGCTAGCGTCTCCTGGGAGCTGCTTGGTGAATGAAGGTGGTAGAGGAGAGTCTTTCCTCAGTGAGTGGTGTGCAGATCAGGTCTTGTGTTCAAGCACTTCACACCAACTCAGTGGTCTGCCCCATCTTGAAGATTCCTGACTGGTACTACTAAAAAGTAATGTTAAAATCATACCTACTTATTCCTCCATATCTCTTCAACCTTTTTTATTCTGTGAGTTAGTTAGAAACACAAATTTATGCTGGAATGTCATGTTATGCTTGAATTAATCATTATTATTTCCCAGTAGACTGATTGGAAAGATTACCATTGTCTTCAGACTGTTTATAAGTAATACTAAAAGAATTCAGAAAATCCAAGTACATGCTGCTCCAACTGTGTACATTCAGTAACTCCAAATGGCTCAAATGGTTTGGAAGGCAAATATAAAAGGGAAATAAGCATGAATGAAGCAAGGTCACTAAAAAAAAACCCACACTGTATAAATAGCGATAAGTTCATAATCAGATTCAACAGTGTACCACATTATAGAAAGGAGGGATCAAGCAATTAAGCGTGCAGTCTGATTCTACACCCATTTACGTCTCAGATTTAAAAGTCAGTATTTCTTCCACTGATGGGGAGCCTTGCTGTTAGCTAACTGTACTTGAATCCTCCAAAAACTGGATTGGCATCACTACTGAATTTTTTTCATCATACCTGATTTTAAACAACCAGAACTGGTATTCCAGTCCGCAAATTCTGTATCGTAATTTCTCTGCCTGAGTTACATTAGTAGCTTGTTTCCAATTTATCTTACCTAGTTAAAATAGAAAATGAAATAAATAAAATTCTTCCATTTGAGCTCTGGGTGATTCACAAATGTCATATTCCAAATGCAAGCCATGTACAGTGTCCTGGAAACATCATTCTTGCACAAACAAGAAAAGATAAGCATGTTCACTAAGGTCATGTAAATACTGCTAACATCTGACACTGACTTAAGCCTGCGATTTTTTTTATTATTTCTGTTTTTCAGAAGTCCCATCTACAGGGACTATCTTACTGATGCATTCTAGGTGGGAAAAGTCCTAACAAGTAATTTAAATGGCTGCGGCTTCATAGCATTTCCTGTTTGGCAATGAAAAATGTTCCAAAAAATCTTTACTTTTGGTGGATGGGTGCTATCACTTTACAGCCTAGAGTGCCAAACAGTATATTTAAAAGGACATTGTATGTAACTAATTATCAGGCAGGAATGTGAGGTTAGGGAAAAAGGTGTTGGAATGCAATAATGAGTACAGAAAAGGCAGAGTTTAGTTTGACGGAAAAATTAACACACCAAAGATTCGATTCTGCAAGTGCAGTGCTAGGTGTCTTAAACTTGCCACTAATTTTAAGAACAATGGGGTATTTAATTCCATTTGGAAATTCTATGATTAAAAATGTGACAAAATACTTGATTTATGTACTATGTTCTACACAAAAAGAGTAAAACTAAAACTTTGAACCATCACAGATATTTATGTGTATAAAAAGGATACTTGCATAACCAATGTCTTCCTTCAAACATTTCCTATTTGCTGTATATGCCACTGTCTTTATAACAATGCTCATTCATTTTCTCAAAACTTTAATTAACATTTGTAATAAAAGGCATAGTTTTTCTTGTTTAAAAAAAGCTGAGAATTGCAGAGAAGAAAATGAGATTTATATTGCTATGAAATTCCTCATAGCTGTACTTTATATAATCAAGTCAAAAGCATATCCATTATCAAGTAAAAAAAAGTTACATTTGACTCAAAAAGACATTTCAGAGTGCTAAATCCATTGTGATTCACAGTTATTTAAAATATTTCAGAAAATTACTATTAAAAAACCCTAATACCACTACCATTAAAAAAATCTATAAAGATTTTCAAATCATGTAAGTCTCTTTAAACTTTTTGTGAAGTCTTGCAAAATTTTAGTCTTTTTTCAGTACACTATTTCAATGCTATGTAATGTCTTTTGTGAACGTACAATATAACAGCAACAACAACAATAACAACAAAACCAAATTCTTAAGGCCTTACTACCTTTTCACCCTTTTCTCCAAGATCCATTTATTGGTTTTCTTCCTTTCCTCAACTATAATCATAATATTCCGAAGGGAAGGTTTACACAGGTTTGCTGTGACTAATTTTTATACATATGGTTTCTACTTCAGTATATTAGCTTTTCAAGTCTGTAATGCCAAAGAAAGCAAATGCCAAAAAACTGCACATTATTTGCAAAAAAACGCTTACCATGTTATTTGGTTATTCCTTTACAATGATATATGACCAAAACTAGACATTAAAGTTTGTATGAAATGCCATCTACACAGAGTACAGACTAACAAATTAAGGCCCCAATACTGCCAGTCAACACACAGAGACAGCATTGCTCTGTTGATGCCCACGCAAAGTCCTATTGAATTTCAATGAACCTCCTTGCATGATTCCACATGCTCAGCAGTCTGTAGGATTAGGGTTTGGCTAGGCTACTTAGGAGTCACTGATGAGCTTCAGGCCAACCACCTTGCAATGAAGCCCATGCAGACAAAGCTCACCAACTGCAATGGTTGCATCTGTGCTGTATTCATTGCAGGATCCTGGATTCAGGCTGGATATTAACAGAAAATACCAAAATGACTGCAGTTTGATCTGGCAATACTTATCAGCCTGGAGTTCCAGGAGATGAGCGTGAAGAATGGTTACTCATGCAATGCTTTCATCCTTCATGGAGGTAACACCTAAAAGCACACAAGATACACATTAAACAGAGAATGGACACCTTACTATCCAGCTGATTGCTTGCCATTTTTTATCAGATATTTTTTATTCAGACTAAAAGTGGTTCATTTTTCTAGAATGTATCCCAAAAGAAAGCACCATCCATTCTCTTTGGGCCAAGACGTGATCATGGTCAAAAGCTTTGGGGAAAAAAAAAAGAGAAAAAAAAGCCAATCTCAGTATAAATGAATTATGAAAGAAAAGCTAAACCACAAAATCAATGTTATTAAATCCTGGGGAACTACCAAGCAGAACATGTAAAAATCACATTCAAATTAATTAAATCAATCTTATTGGAGTTTCTCTTATGTTCATCCTTAAATGTTTATAATTAGCTAGCAACATAAGGAATAAGGGGAATTAGGTGACATACACTGTTTTTCTTGTGGTGACTTTCTCATGAACCTAAATTGCCAGAATAACTATGCTCAAAATAACAAAAAATGAGTTCTGTGGTCATCTCAAGATCATCTGCAGCATTTTAATATGCTAAATCTGTACACTCTTGCTTGCTTACTTCTAAATATAGCACATTGTGTTGCTGTTAAAAATAGGCTTCTTTATTAATCACGTACTCAGTACAATGGCGACACACTGTCTGTTCTTGCACACATAATGGGTCATATCTTCTAGCAACCAGCAGACTTGGGAAGAAAATAAACCTGAGGTAACTATTTACAGTGATTTGCGGTAAGCACTTCATGGTTCTTGTTTATTTCCACATCAGGAGGAATGTTCCATCTGCTTCAGGTACAAAGGGATTCCTCAGATATGATAAAACTTCAGCACTGAAGTAATGTGCCACTTGTAATACAACGTACAATTGGAAAATACTGCCAAACCTCAGCTGCTGTAACTCTCTATAGTCAGTGGAATGATGCCAATTTGCAATCATTAGGTATATGGTCTCAGTGGTGTAAAATGTTACATGATAAAATAAGATGCAGTATTGTTGATTAACTCTTTCTTGCTATATGTATAATAACCAGTAACATCTCCAGAAGTTCTTATCCACTTTTCCCTAGAAATATGGAAGCAGTGTATTGTTCAAAGCACTGCTTTTGAGGGTGGCCTTTCCTTTAGCTAGAAACTTTATTGGATAGGCAGGAGAAACCCATGCTAGAGTCAACAGAAGTTAAATGCTCAGAGCCATGATCAGAACTGGTTCTTTATACAAGGTTTGATTTTATATTTTTGTAAAATAATGTCTTGAACATATTGTGACCCTAAAACAAAAATTAAAAAGAGCCATGAATACTCTTAACAAGGAAAAATAATCCTCCTTCAACTTTTACATCACAGAATCAAAAGCATTTCAATTAGAATTAGCCTGGAAACATATCTTTTGGCAATAAAATTAGATGGTGAGCCAGAAACTTGCAGTAATAGGGAAGATGTCTTTTGTATTTCACAGTCCACACTATCCAAACTACAGTATGTGCCACTCACTGTAAAAAATTAGTGACGACAAGTATTTGAGGGAAGTAAACAGTCAGTCCAAGCCCAATAATCCAACATGTAATAACATTTGCCTGCAAATCAGGAACACTTAGCTATAACTGATGTGCTGAGAGAAAGCAAACCCAGAACATAAGAGATCTCCGTCAGAGACTATCTGGATTTGATGTCATCTCAAGGTATGTTTGTCCAACAGAACAGCCCTTTTTCTCTAAGTTACGTAGACAGTTAATATTAATTTAAACACAATGTCACTAGCAAATATTAAACCAGTGAATCTGCCTCCACTTAGCATGTGTAAAAGAAAAATTACGTGGAAAGAATCCAGGGACTGTAAGCTTCTAAAATCTTTTTTCCTTTTATTACCAGTCATTAATCCGAGAGATGTCACCCAACAAGTTGTTTATTTAGCCCTTGATCTTTAGATAAGTGTCATCATTTTATCGATGATTTTTAATTTCTCTTTGGCTAGTGTTGTTTATATAGTTACTAAAGTAAATGTTTTTACGGCTTTTAGGCCTAACAAAAGGCTTCGCCTTGCAAGCACTTACTCTTCTGTAAAAATGCCTGCAGGACTGGAGCCTAGAAGACTTAGCCCATACTCTTTCCCACGTAACTAAATCCCCAAACCAAACCAGTTTGTCTCCAGAGAAATGTGTGCTTTAAGCAGATTATTTGTGATCAGGTTTTTGTGCCTAGTGCTAAGTAATACTCAAATACTTGAGTTTACCTTTAAAGCAATGACACAGAAAAACTTACATTAAATATAAAAAAACTTATGTTAAATATAGGTATGCACAAAGAAATACATATAGATATCATAGACACACATATAAAAGAACGGTTTACTATTACAGTGCTTTATGAAAAATTTTACCTAGTAGTGCTGTAAGTGTGTGCGATGTATAAACTGGAAAGTATAATTGATCCATTAGAGGACATTCTTTAGATAAGTAACAGAGTGAGGAATGAATTCTGCACGTTTTGGTTTCACCCTTCAGTGATTCTATTGGTAAGCCTCAAAAATAGGATTTCTGCCATATGTGCTGATGAGATTTTAATACCAATAAACCTTATATTCAGTTAGTATAAAGCAATGCNCATGGTGAAGTAGCCAGAAGAACAGAGGGAATGTGTACAGGGAAGAAGTGTTTGGCACTGTTAGGATAAGAAAGGGACAAGTGTTTTTCTCAGAATCCACGAACCTTACTTCTTCAATAATTTCCCCACAGATCCAGAGTTTATTCGAAACACACAAACTGATCAACAGCAACTTCCCT
>VYZW01005047.1:0-18146 GCA_013401315.1 Balaeniceps rex
AGTCTAAGGGGCAAGAGCTTCAGTTTTTCTCTGCAGCCGTGAGATCAGCCACTTTTCTCCTTTCTAAGAGAGAGCAGAGTTTCTTGCTGAGACTTGAGGGAAAGTCTAGCTGCTGGAAGGGCTGGCAGCAGAGGGGCCCTGCTTGCTGCAGGATGGAGAAGAGATGCAACCAGCCTCTCTGTTTCTCCAGTTTTGTGTTGACATTTTTATTCTGTGTGGTTCCTTATCAGCTCAGGGCCAGCCTGGCCCACAGGCAGCTGATGACATTTCCAGTCATCGGCATTTTTCCAGTTGAGCTGAGATTAAGCCAGAGTCTCCTCATAAGGACTTGTACATTAAGATGACTGAAAGAGCACTAACAGCCTCATCAGTGACCCAGGCTTTCCTGCGGTCTCGCAGTGCTCCTGCCACTGCGTGCGGTGTGTTTCAAAGCCAGTGGCACATGCCGTGCCTGCACCTGGAAAGGGCCCAAGGAAGGCTGATGGCTGAGCTAGCAGGGTGCTGCACCGGCAGGAGTCCCATGCAGAGGATACCAAATGGTCTTAGTCAGTTTTTCTGCACCTGAAAACATCACCACTTTAAAGTCTTTTATCTCTGACTTTCCACAGATGTATCAGAAACTTCACACAAACACACCCAGCCCGCAGCCCTGTGAGACGCCAGGGTTTGGGCATCCAAAAGGGTACGGAGAAACACGTTTCTCCACATACTGGAACTGGATTTTGCCTGGTCTGAGCATGGCAGTGCGGAGGAAAGAGCAGGAAGGTTAAGAAATGACAGTCTGTCTTACGAATGTGCACACACCCCCCCACACGCCTCGCCCAGTTCGTGCCAAGGAGCCCCTGTGAACGCCCTCACATCGGCACACAGGCAGGGTAGGCTGTGGCTTCCCCAAATACGTGCCCACAGATTCACTACTAACAGAAGAGGTACTGGCATTTAGGAAGGCAGAAAAAATGGCCTGTGTGTCTTGGCAGGTGTCTGTAATAACAAATAATAGTAATAATAACAACAATTACAATAATAATAAGAAACAGTAATAAAGGACCTTGCGTGCTGCCAGCTGGACTGAAGTGCCCATGCAGAGCAGCCCATCAGCTCTCCCCGCTCCGACAGCAGAGGTGCTGCAACATCAAACGGTTCCTTATCTGGAGAGAGCCAACGAGCATGGGCTGCTCCCCCTGGTCTCCTCACCCCCAACAAAATCTTCCGCCAGCAGTGAACAAATCACTCACGTCGTAGGCATTCACCAGAAATCAAAGCTCCAGCAAGTTATTATTGCCCTGACGCTCTTCCCAAGAGGAGGCTAATGCTGAGCTCTTTATCCCTTCTGTGTTCCCGCTTTCCCCGACACGCTTTGATTTTTGCATTTGCAGGTAATTCTGCTCCTTTTGATCATGGCTCGCTCACCTGTCTAATGATTTCACATCGTCCATCTGTCCTGCAGGGCAGCCGCCTCCACGGCAGCTTGCTCTGCCCATCCCACCTGTGTGCTCAGCGTTTTCTCAGCAATTCAGCTTCTGAAACGTGTTTCCCTCTTATCCAGCGCAAGGGCCAGGCTGTGAGGCTGCGAACACTGGCCTTGCACATTGCTGCCCACAGCCGGACCACGGAGGACACGGCAGCCTCAGCCCTTTCTGAGATGTGAGGAAGCCGGGGCAAGAGAAGGAGGGCAGCTGCCGTCCCCTGGCCAAGCACAGGGCTGCTCTGCTCGCCACCAGGCATCAAAGCTGCCCCAGGGACCAGGAAACATCGCCAGCCTCAGCTGCAGGTGGAAGCGCAGGCAGCCCTTCAGCCATACCCCTATGGGATGGAGGGCAGGGGGACTCAGGGGTCAAGCAGCTGCTCTAGCAACCAAATGTTAGAATTAAAATTAGGATTTGCCATGTGTTGCACTCCATGTGCTCGTAACGCTGAAAAGGCAATGTCGGTCCCGCACCCTGCCAGCCCCTGCACTGAGCCCTGGGCACGGCTGTGTCCCTGGGGATCCTGGCTCCTGGCAGGGCAGCAGAGAGCCCAGGGGACAGAACGGTGCTGGGAGCCTTTGACTTTCCAGCCATCTGCAAAGCAACCTGGCAGACGAAGTGCCTAAAATCTCATTTTGGATTCAAAGAACAGCGTTGACATTTCTCCAGGAAATCCCTGTGGGCCCTTGCCCCAGCAGCCCCATGGGCAAATGCTCGGGGCTGCCATGGGCATGGCTGCACCAAGCTGCTGCCTCAGCCAGCGATGCGACCCCCCTCCCCCATCCCACCACTGAAGCTCCCCTCTCCCTGCTCCTCAAGGAAGCGGCTGTTGTTGCTGCCCATCTCGGAGGGGTGCATGGGGCCGGGGAGCAACCTCCACCCATATTCCCTGGTGCAAGGTCCCACTGGGCGGGCTGCGAGGGTGTTGGAGCTGTCTGAGCCCCTTGCCAGCCTGGGAGCGCCACGAGCCAGTTCTACCCGCTGCCTCAAGCCCCAGGGCATGGCAAAAAGCCTTGCAAACTGATGGCAAGCGCAGCAATGGCATTACCATGTGCTGCTGGGATGAGGGTTTGGAGCTGTTATGTTTGCTGTATGCAGCGAGATCAAAATATGAGCTTTCAAAATTACTTGAGACTAGCTGGGGGGAAACAACAGAGAGGAAGAGCAACACATCCTTGCTCAATTTAACTGCTTGCACACCACGCACACGCTGCCCTTCTGCAGAGCTGAGGCAGTCTAGAGGGCCTGATGGGCTCCAGAAAACTGGGCCCCTGGCTGAGGGCATCTGGGTCCTCTACATAAGTGGCCAAGGCCATGCTGAGCTCAGCGAGGGCCAGGCGGGTCTCCCAGACCTAAATCTCACCTTCTGGCTGTGGTGCAGGATCTCAGCTGGACTAGGGTGCGAGATCCAAGGTGAGTCTTGGGTCCTCAGCAACAATCAGGTGTGCTGAAGGGAACCACAGAGAGCTGTTCCCAAAGCCACTGGAGGACAGAGGAAGAGCAGGAGCTGCTTTTTCTGTCAGGGATCACCAACGTCACATGCACAACGCTGGGCGCACAGAGGAGCCATCTCCACCACGCTGTGCACAGCCACACCAATGTGCCTGCCTGCCAACGTGAGCAGGTCTGCAGAGCAAATTCCAGCTGTTTACATGCTTAAGATATGCAGATGCATGAGGGCACAGGCCTCGGATACCAAAATACTTGATTGTACTTGCAAATGAAGCAGCTCAGTATTTACGTGCACGTAATTTGCAGGTGCCATTAATTTTCCCCACAGTTTGGTGTCTGGTTTTAACTGCAGGCAAAAGAGTTGTCAACAGGAGAGCACACCTGCGGCTTTGAGGCTGCCTTAAAAGCTGCGACAAAACAGCTACAAAACCCAGGACCAAACTAAGGCAAGCTGGGGAAGCCTGCAGAAGAGCCACACCAGCAGGACAGACCAGCTGGTGCCACTCGCAGAGCCAGGCAGGCACAGTTGCCGTGTCCCTAAAAGGACCATGAGACCCACTTACCTGAGAGCCCTTCAATGCTGAAGCTGCCACCAGCCAGTCTGTCTTCTCTCCTGAAGGACAGCCCAGGTGACGAATACCCAACAGGAGCTTTTTCATCACAAAAGAGGAAAAAACCAATCAGCAAGCGGTACGCTCATCTAGCAAAGCTTCTTTCGCATCAGACTGTCACAGAAAACTGCCAAAAAAAGTTCAGAGCCAAAGATGAGACAAGGAGAAGCTTAGAGAGGTTCATTACACCTGAAAATGAGATACATGTTGAGAGCAGTGGTTAGAAAGGGAGTAATGTCAACATGTGTCTGCAGGTCTCCAGCAAATAAACACATCTTACCCAGCATCGCCGGTGGAGGAGGGCTGGTTAAAGAAGGGGAAACTTTGCCATAAAACATGTAATTCTTATGGGGTATGGTAAAAGGGAAGAGCCGGGAGCCTTTTACTTCCCGAGAGACGTTGGCAGGGAGCCATGGACTGCCGTTCTCCAACTTGACACCTAGAGCTGATGGAAACTGAAAAGAAGGAGAATCACTCTGCTTGCAAATGGGATTTCTGCAGCAGACAGACGACTGACTGGGCCAGGACAGCCCCTAGGAGAGGTGGGCCAGTTTGCAGTCATGACCCTCGTGCGGGTAAAGTTTTGAAGAAAAAATGGTCTTACAAAGGTCTAGGATTCAAATGCAAGATTCCTGTCAAGAATAAATAGTTCCTTGTGTTGGTATAGTGTTTTCTTCTTATGAACTGGTCTAGATTTCCATCTGTGCTGCCTCTTCCCTCGCATGGCATGGGAACTTCTCACAGTCACATACTTTCTCTTCAAGATGTCCCTGAGAGGTAGGAAGGTGCTATTAGCAGCCTACAGGATCAAGAAGCATGTGCAGGAGCACAGGACATTCCTGGTTTAGCCATGAGATAACCAGGTGTCTCAGCACGGGGCCACTCTCCCTCTGAGCCTCCTAAGACAACATCAGAGCACACCACAAAGTGCTGGGAAAGGACCAGCAAGAAGCTGCTGGAGTTACTGAGCAAACCAGCACAGGGCTACTGCTGGGGAGGAGGCTTGGGGACCACGAGGCGTGGGAAAGGGGGAGGCCATGTTCCTACATGCACAAGCAATAGCGCAGAGGAGGAAGGAGAGCAGTGTTCAGACCATCAAAGTTTGGGCTCATCTGTATTTGGTCATAAGTGAAAGCTCTCATGACAGCTCTCTGTAAGATAATCTGTGTTTTTTCCTCCGGATAGGTTAAGTGGCTCTTGGATTAGAAAGTGCTGAGGAGTGCTCCCTGTAGTTTATCTTTGCTAATGCTTTCTTTAAGATACTGTTCCAGACAATGCAAGTGATGGCTCTTTTTATAATAAAACCTTGGCCATAAAAGTTACATTAGCACAGGAATGGGTAATACAAGTTCACCTATGGAGATCTCTGTGAGCCTGCAAAGCAACGCATTACCTTGTCAGAGAGGGGATGGTAAACCATTTTTTTTGTAAACCTTCAGGATCAGCATTGTAAATTGTGTCCTGACACCCAGCCTCCATCGGCAGAGGTAAGAAGAGTCCCAAATAAAAGGTCCTCTCTAGGAAGGACACGATAGATGATAGACAGAGAAGTCTCAAGGAAAAAAAAGTGTTTGCAGCAGGAGCTTCACCCAGCAAGTCTGGAACTGTCAAAATCCAGGTTGTCAGGATAATTGAAGAAAAGCAATTTCCTAAAGAGTAATGAGCTAAAGTGAAGGAAATGTGTTTCCTCAGCTCTGGAAACAGGATATACTGAATTATCACATAGTGGAAGAGCCTAGCGAGACATTTTGACATACGTCACTCAAGCATTAAAGAGCTGCAGCCTCTTTAGGAAATTAAGTAATGAGGGTGAATAGGAATAAAGGAAAATGCCTGTTTAGAGCAGATGAAAGGACTCCAGATGTGTACGTGGCTGTGACTGCTTCATATTGTTTAGGACTTTCAGCCCTGAAAACAAAAGAGACAATCCTGATGAAATATGTAAGCCTTCACTTGAATGCTATCAAGACAGAATCAAACCTAATGTTAAAGCACAAATACAGAAAGGAAACGCAAGAGGAAATGAAAAGTGAAAGAGAATCTCCCCTTGAAAAAAAGTAATAAAGATATTCCACTTCCCCACGCTTTCCCTTATCTCACGCAGCTTGGGGAGCATCGGTTCTGCACATGTGAGCCTCTGCACAGATTATACTACATATTGCAAGATGTAACTTCTGAGTTTGAAAAGAACAATTGGAACGGAGGGCCCCGTCCTGCTCCTCAGCATCCCCTGCACAGCCCCAGCCCCACAGCTCACACGCTGCCACTGTTGTTTCTGCTCCGGCATGGATGCTCGGGAATAAACCCAGCGCAGGTCAGGAACGACTTTGGGTTGATTATTAAAAACTCAGGCAATACTTATATTACAAAAACCTCTTACAATGGCCTGCTCCTTGCAGAGTTTGGGTAATGAAATAAAACCAGGAATGCAAAACTAAAGCTGATGGACCAGGTAGGTCAAGTATCCCTCCGCGGCAAGGTACAGCACCTTCTCCCTGCCCTTGGCAGTCTGCCTGGGTTCTCGCCGCTTGCTCCTTCCCAGGGCCTGACACCACGTTTAGTAGTTTCCACATGCTTACTGGGGACCACAGTTCTGACCAAGGTCCCTTCAAACAGCCCTGCCAACCTGGCACAGGTGGGGGAAGTGTTGACACCAGTGCTGGTCTGGAGGACATGGCTCAATTTGGGTGTAGTTCAGAGCTGGGGGGAATAAACAGGTGAGCTGTGCCACACTGCCAGGAAGCTTTCATCAGTGAAGAAAAAAGGAAATTCAAATCTTTTGACAGAGAGAGGTCTCACCATCAGGGATTGAGTTTGACAGGCGGCCGTTGTGTTGTGGTGCTGTCTGAGACTCAACGTGGACTACAGCCGTAAAGTTAAAACGATTCAAAAACATGGCTTTCAGGTCCTGGTCTTGGGTTGCAGAAAATAGCCTGAATCTCAAGCAAGAATATACTACAGTCCTGCTTTAGCCATACTTGAATCTGCGATGACGACGCTCATCTACCGTTGCACATTTGTGTGGGCTCAAGCAGGCTGCTTTCACCCGGAGAGCAACCCAGCAGGCGTCCACCCAGTCCTGTTCTGCAGCTGGGGCAAACAGACCTTTGCGGTTAACAGCGTTAACACTAGCTTACGTCCTGTGAGAAAATGGGTCTCTGCTGACCATTGCATGCCGTATACATCCACCAGCGAGGCAGACGGGGTGACCGCAGAGGAGAGCAGGGCAGCTCTTGGACCATTGCCTTCCTCTCGCTGCTGCTTTCCTTCTCCACTTCTACCCTGGGAACGGGGTTTCTCTCCTGCATAGATCATGACAGCAGGATTATTATAAGTATGACATGGACTCAGACAGGCCAAGAGCAAGGAATAATCCCTAGATAAATAATTAGCAAATTACCTGTTTGAAAACAGAAGTAAGAAACTTAATTCTTGATTGTTAGCAGTCTGGCATCTTTCACGTAAAAATTACAGCCATAAACCCATTTCATAATGCAAACCTTCTACAGCAATACTTTCCTTTTGCAAGCCATTTTCCCAGCGTAAACAAAAACCTCTGAGCACGCTTATCTTGGTATAAAACCTTGCAAGAAATATAAATAGAATGATGTCCAAAATGAAAAATAAAATAGGATGTGCTGGTTTTATAGCACTGGGAAAGCCATAAAACTTAATACTCCAAGTGCAAGAGGTTGAAGCCGTTTGCTCTCCTTGGTGTATCCCTTCCTTCCATCAAACACCACCGTCCACTGCAAATCAAGTCCCAAGCAGTTGGTGGAAAAACAGGAGGCAGAGGGAAAACAAGGCTGAATTATGAATTATATGAATGAGTGGATTTATTTTCATGGCATTAGAGATGACCGAAGTAAAAAGAGGATTTTCTTTTATAGTTTTGATGTTTTTAAGAATTATGCACCACAGGCTGCATTTCTATGACAGGACCAGAGAGTAACATGGAGGGGACATGATGTTTAAAAACCACCAGTTTTCCAGCCAGGGGGTCTCACGCCTGGATGGCCGCCCATATAGGACAGGGTGAGCAGCGTGGGCTGGGGGGGCTGATAAGGCAAGAGGATGAAAATCATTGTCTGCCATAGCTCCATGGACTGCAAACTGGAGCTTTGGACAAGAGATGAAAGCAGAACAGAGAGATCTGCTAGCAAGAGCTTGGATCCACTGGAGTAGGTTGGGGTGTAAGACAGCAAAATCCACAGGGTGTCCACCAGAGGAGACAGCCACTGGGCAGCACATAGTCAAGGAGGAAGATGTGGAGTGAAGAGTATGCAAGGTGATGGTGAAGCCAGCTGTGGTACCAGCTGCCACAGGGATGGTGAGGTGCATGGGACAATGGAAAGCCTGTGAGATGAGCTTCCAAAACGCATGCAGGCACCAGAACTAAAAGGTAAGGACAGTGTCTTTTTGTGTCACTCACTGATGCTGCACAGATTCAGTCACATTGAGTCACTTGCTCTTTTCTGCTGGTATCCTCCATCATTTTCTGTACAGTTTAGATTGCATTTAGAGCCACTAGAAGATCCACGCGCTGTTTGTCTCTTACAGACTCAGCTTAGAGCAGCCAGGTACAGATTTTGGCATTGGTTAAGAGCACCGATCATAAAATGCAGGAACAAGCAGGAAGAGACAGGTAGAAAGCTTGCAGATAAATATCCTGTGTTACTGGGGGGAAATTAAAGAAAAGAGTGCCTGCAAGCATTCAATTAATCAAGTAAGAGTTAAGCTGCCACCCACCAGCCCTGCTCTCTGTCACCTGGCAAAGGCAGATGGCAGCAGTGCTGCCTGTGGGCAAAGTCTGCCCAAAAGCAGGGACACACTCAAAGAGACACAGCGCCGTCTTCGTGAAACACTCTGCTCCCCATAGCACAGGGCTGTGTGAAAGCAGCCAACATCACAGCAAACTGGGAACTGATACGAGCAGGACCGCTAGCTTTTTAAGCATTTTTAATGGGAAACGGTGTCTGATAAAGGCATCATCTTTTTGGCATGTCATCACAGGAAATTTGCTACAGGCAGCCAGCTTTGCAAGGCATGCAAAATATTGCAGCAGCTTTGCTGAATTTTTCTGAGAGAGATTATTTGTCAAGATCCTCATCTCCATCATCTTTGAAGGCCCTACCTCAGACAACATACATATTTATATGAGACCTTGACTGATTCTAATTTCTTAATTAGGGGTATTAGGAGTAGCTCTGCTGAGCAAGGCCTTATACCTGGGCAGAGCTGGTAGAGATAAAGGAGCCAAGTGAAGAGGATAAAGCCTGACAAGGAACAATTCTGAGTTCTAGGAATCTAATTTTGCTTACCAGAATCTCTTCAGCAACAATTTTAGTTGCAGTCTGAGGGGAAAGGAGGTGGAGAAGACAAGACAAAAACATTGTACGGAATGGGCAAAACATTGGGGGAAAAAAAAAAGAGGAGGAAAAAAACCCAAAAGATATATTAAACACTAGGACCCAAGGGAGAGCAGAAAAAATGAGATTAATAACAGAGGAAACTGGCTGGCTCCACTGAGCAAATGCTGGTTAACAGAAAAATTAAATTCTGCAGGATTAAACAAAGCATTAAACTGGTTGGGGGGGCGGGGAAAACCAACAACCAAGTGCTCTCAGATATAAGTCAAGTGGCTTTACTGACTTTGAACACTCAGCTGGACTAGAAAAGCTCTTTACTAAAGCAGCCATAGCAAATGCATGCAAATTGCTGAGAGCACAAATTATAGAAGACTACACACTTAGGGAGATATCCTCTACTGATGCTAATACGTGTCTCTCGATTCAGGCAGCAAGTTCAAATGTCTGCACCAACAGGTAGCAGGAATGTGCAGAGAAGAACCCCAGGTGCCTCATGTGTCTTGGATTTAACCCATTCGTATGCTTCTAGGCACTTAAAGAATCACCCTCAAACATCTTTGCCCATCCCAGTTGGGTTCATCCTAATGGGGTGATGGCAAAGAACACTTTTCATTAGCAAATGGAAAATAAAATCTGACAAAGGCATTATTTTGAAGACCTGCCCAAAACTGGTAACAGCTTCAAGGTTCTCGGACTCAGCCAGCTCTGCCAGCACTGGAAGGGACCAGCACCACCAAGCTGGCCGTGGAGAGACACAGGGAAGCTGTAACTGGGTACCATGTGCCCAGTGTAGAAATGGTGACAACAGTCACTTTGGGAAATATTTGTGAATACTTCCAGGGTGCAGTTCTGCACAAATTCCACTGACACAAACATGGACCAGCTCTGCCAATGTGGCAGTGTTGTAACAGAGACTCACAGCTCGAAATCAAGCTTTGGCAGAGTACTAGCCCAAATCTGACATTAATCAGGCTCTTTATTCTTGCCAATGCTTTGGCACCAGCTGGGTGAGGCAAGGTTGATGCTACGCCTTCAGCTGGAGTTTGGGCCCAATGCATTTCTTCACGAGCACTGCCGCTCTTGGCACATGCAAAGCCTCAGTGCAAGAAAGCCACAGCCTGAAGAGAAATGCTCCAATACACTTAGAAACCAAGAGAAATCAAGATTTTTTTGCATCTGTGAAATACTTTTTAGCATGAGCCATACCCTGTTTTACCAGGTACCACAGAGATGCTCTGATGAAGGACTATAGAGATGGGGAGGGTGCCATGTCAGATGCCAGTTGTGCTCCTCACAAGCCTTACTGCCCTCCCTAGGGTCACAGTGAGGGCTCACAGCACCGGTCTGCAGCTCAGAAGACCCTCTCCCCTCCCTCTCACCAAAGCACGCTCTCCTGCTGTGAAGGCCATTCCATCCAACGCGGCTGCAGTGGGGAAGCTGGAAGTGGCTGGAGTGCATGACCCCCTCCCAGGAATCATGGGCTTGCAGAACACAAGGGAGCTGTGAGAAAATATTGACCAGTGTGACAGCATTTACATCTGTATCAGCAGCCTAACCAGCCTCAGCTTTCTGGTAGGCACCACAGTACAGAGGGCCCCACAGATCAGATTCGCGAGTCCCCCCGGGACAGCTGCAGGCTGGTTACAGGGGGTTTCTTCCACCAGGAGTTGCACAGCATTAAAGCAAAGGCTTTAAATTTTCAATTTTAACAATCAAGAACCTGAAGCTCATGTACAAGCTGAGCAGAAACAGGCAGCAGAGCCACACTGAGTTCACGTTACAGGACTCTCCTCCGCACTGGTGCAGCTATTGCAAGGGAGATATGAGGGGTGAACCAAACATGCAAGCCTCTTGGTCCTAAGGACATCTGTCAAAAGAGTTCTTGGATGCAGGCATAGAAAGTTTGTATCACTGTTCCCCTACAGAAGCACAAGAATACATCTGAATATGAAAGCTACTTTGCTTTCAGGGACATTTTTAGCACACCACTTCAATTTTCTTACTAGATTCAGTGGTACCAAGACTCTTCATTGGCATCTTCCCCAAGTCATAAATTAGCAATAGCAGTAAAACAAGGCAGCCATTCCTGCGCTGAACTGCATGCCAGTAAACACAACTACCTCTTAGCCCCTTAAAACAAGCATCTTGTATCTCCAATTCAGACCTGACAGCTGCAGAGTACCAGCCCTGCGCTTGGGCTGTAGGCTCCAGGGAGGAGTCTGGAAGATGGCCCCCCCATGGACAATTGCCCATGACTATGCAGGGAGAGAGAGAGGTTGTCTTCACCTCTGCAGGAGGTCAGCTCCCAAATTTAATAAAGGTTTCTCCTTCCAATTGCTTCACCAAATACAGAAGCAACACTTGCTCTTGTAAAATGTCACCTGCTTTTCAAGTAGAAACTAAATGAGCTTTCCTGAGAAAATAATTGCCAGCTATTGAAAGGCTACTGTTGGAGCTTGAGAGGACTGTCAAAATACAAAGAAAGATGTACCCCATTCTTCCTGAATTGATACTTCAAACAAAACCTGTTTGTGTTTTGAAATGTGGCACTAGAACAATGACCGGTTTTTTTTGTAAAGTTACAGGCTGAGCGCCATGCAATCATTTTCTAAGAGCAGTATTTCTTTGTTGTTCATGAAAATTCTGGAAAAAAACCCAGGTGATTCAGTTGGTCTCTGCCTAAGTCAGCAGAGGACTCTCAGCCCATCTCTCGTCAAACCCAGCTTAGGACCAGAGCAGGCAACTCTGCTTCTGCCAGGGAGTTATCCCCAGGGAAGAGCCCACATTTTCCTAACTTCCACCTCCTTACTCCTCATTGCAGCCTCAAATCTTACACCAAATAGCAACTTACTTTTGCTGTTTTGTTAAAAGCAGATTTTTAACAAATATTTTCTCCATAACAATCAATTCTTCCACCTCTCGCCATTTTGACTTTGAGTGCTACTTGAGACAGGAGCACTTTCTAGGATCAACATTGTGACATCCACATGCACAGCGAGAATTGCATCAATAGCAGCCCAGAACTGCCTCGTCACTATTACCCGTATAGTGTCCAAATGCCTCAGGCCCATAACCTTGAAAATTCCCTAGAATGGACAAGCTTGAGGTAGATTTTCTCCAGCCACATTGGATTGAACTTATGCTGCTGGACTCTCCTTCTGTTTACTTTAAGCATCTGATCTTTTCCACCATCGCTCTGTCTTGACAAATGTCTGGATGTGGCACTTTCAGTGTACTCCCATCTCCCAGAGGGCAAGATATTAAAGCACAAACCTGTTCCATCCTTTGCCCCGAAACCTTTGCAGCGTGTGTTAGCATGGAAGACTACATCATTCGCTGTCACCGCTTATCCCTCGGCCTGAATTACAATCAGGCACTGAAATGCAGCTCTAATTACACTGTCTAGAATGGCTGGGCCACTGTTCATTAAAAAGAAAAGTCAAATTACCAAATCCCCTTCTCATCAATCTTTGCTGATAGTTATTTCGATGATCAGGGCAGCATTAAGTGAGACTGCTTATGAAAAACAGAACCTGGAAGACAGTCTCACCTAGGACACGACTGCTTCTCCCTTGCAAGTCACAACCTCAAAACACGTTGCAGACGGAGACTAGCAAAGCAAAGACAGCTGTAGCACATACTCTCATTTCAGAAATCAAAGGGGAAGACTTCACAAAACAAATGCTGAGAGGAAGATGCAGCAACCATCTACTTACAGCAGAGTGTCCAAGGCGTAGTGCTGTCTAAACAGAGGACATCCTTCAAGCTAGTGTGGAAAAGCCACTCTCAGAGAGCAAACCCTCAAAGGGGTTATTGCCAGCCAAGGCAGTCTAGTTCGCACCAGTCGCAGCAGAGTGGTAGGAGCTTTCCCCCAGTGCGCAGCTGTCTGTGGCCAAACAAGGCAGCAGTGATTCCCAGCATCTTACCGATCCAGGTACTCACCATAGGCATGTGGCCTCGCAATCCTGCCCGAGAGCTGAACGGGGCCCTGTGGCACCTCAGCAACCATCATTTCTCATCTGCATGCTAATCCTCAAAATAACGCCAAACTCCAACTTACCAGTTTTGGTGATGAAGCAGGTATATATTTTTTAAATCCCAGAAAACATAACAACATATAAGACAAAATTCTGTTCTATACCCCTTAAATTATATTTCAAGTACAGTTCCGCAAACTCAAACAAGAAAACAAGATGAAGAGGATCTGGTCTCCAGGCCAGTGATCCAGAGCTAGAAAGCACTCTAATTAGAATCAGGAGTGAGATTGAAGACCCCAGTTTGTTTGCAAAACTAATTAGCTAATGTCATTAGAAAGCAACAGAGAATAAGCAAGACCAGTATCAGACTCCACAGCTATCTAAGCAAAGGACAGCTCAATAACTGTACTTAGGATATGTTTTAAAAGAAAAAAGAAATCACTTTATGGATTAGATTTCAGCCCAGGCAATATTCATACCTCTCAGACTTAGCAAAATGGCTTGGAGAAGAGGGTTTCATCATAGTAAACACGGCTACTTCACAGCAAGATTTATTAATACATCCAAAAGAAAGAAAGAAAATCATTTTGTCACACTATATACAGATAATACATACAGTGTTTTATACACATATTACATCAGTTTTTACACAAGAAAAATATACATAAAAATGTAAACTTTTGTATACAAAAACCCTTAAACAAATTAAACAAGGACCAGATAACAAAAGGAGACCAATCTATTATCATTTCATTGATTTTTTTTTTTTTTTTAAATGGTAATACAGTACATTCATTGAGAAGTATGAGGAACATGTGAGCCAACCTTTCCTATTTAAAGGGAAAGTACAAACACGAGCTTTCCTACCCGTCCCTGGAATGCTGTCCGTGAGCCTCCAGCACTAGAAGCAGTGGTGTGAGTTGCTATCGCTGCCAGGGACCCCACAGGAAGGGACCCTTCTTCTCGGGCATCCCCACACACCACACTCTCCGAAAGCAACACATCCGCAGAAGCAATCTGGACTGGGCTTTTTGTGCGTATTAGCTAGTCTTCCAGCTAATACCATGAGACGGGATGCGGCAATGCCAGTTTGTATGTTCCCTTTAAGCAGTCATTAAGTGGATTTAGCTTTGCTGGAGTAAGTTGTTTATTTTTCCCAATGTACGGTATGCTGAACACGTGTCGGGGATGAGAGGGAAGAAGGAAGGGGTGTAAGAGACTGCTAATCCTTGCTACCATGCAGTTACTTCAAAATCAGGTACGTTTGCAAGCTACAATTCACTGGTTCAAAATACACTGCCTCACCTTTGCTTTCCCACTGCAACTTGTTTACATTTTAAACTCTAGTGGCCAAACAACTGTATGAGGCTCTTTGTTACAAGGCTGTTTCTGATATCAAAGCATGATCAAGCTACCTTTAAAATGACACCAAGCACAAACTTCTCTGAGACAGCCTTAAAAAGAGTGAGCATTCCCTCTAAGCACTTCAGATTGTCCATTTACCAACGCCTCTTTTATTCAATCTAGGATAAAGAAATTTACCCTTAACTGCAGAAAGGATATTGGTTGAGGTTCTGACATCTGTTTTGCTCCACTTGCAGATAAACATTTTGGGGAATTGGAGGGAAAAAAACCCCAAAACCAAACCCACAACAATAAACCCAAACCGTAAAACCTCAGGCATCAAATAAGAAGGGAACTACTTAATATGTTGGTGAAAAAACAGTTGCAGAAACTCGGTGGAAACAAACAAATGATAGATTCCAATGAAGGCTTCCCACATTAAATAAGTTAAAGACTTGTTACAGACATCTTCAATAAAAACATCCATCCTCCACAAAGTATGTTAAAATGTAACACAATAGTGATGCACTGGTATTTCTCCTGAAAAGGACAAAAGGACATGAAATCTCCTTAGTGACATCAGTACTATTGAATGTAGGAGGTGAACAATGATTTACGAAAGTAAAGTAATGAGGGAAAAAGCTGTGTAAAAGAAACCATGAATCATTAATTATAATTGGACAAAGCGAGGATGGGGCAGAATGAGATTACAGTATGCCTCAGAAACCCCTGAAGGAAATAAATACTTAGAAACTTGTGTTTCCATTTCTTTCTTATGTCCATGGGAATAAGGGCTTGTCTGCTTGCTTTTAGTTTTTTGGTTTTTTTTTTTTTTCTTTTTTCTTTCTTTTTTAAAATAACAACCTTCTAGTAAAAATTCAAAAGACAATTACAAATGGCTTTAGATAATTAAAAGTCTCCTTTTTAAAATAAAACTTTGATAACACATTTCTCCATTTCTTCTACATAATGCAGCTTCAGTGAAAATATGTCATAAGGGACAGCAATTTGCAAAAAGTGGGAAAAAAATTGCCAACCGAGGCTCATAACATATACACATGTATATGCAGGACATCTACACTCTATATACATATTTAATATACGTATGCATGAGTATATATCAGGAGAGAACCAACAGGTACGTTCCCCCCATACATAAACTGAAATAGCGTAATATATGTGTGCATATAAATATGTATTATACACACACAGTACACAGACATACCCATACACACGCCCGAACATATGTATTATAGAAATTGTTGTGTATGATTGCATGAAAGCTCAGATGGAACAGTACACCAGTTACCTTTTTCTAATAGAAATGCAAGGAAGACAAAATTCCATGGCTGAATTGTGGCCAAGAAAAATCGTGCCATATCCATACTGAAAACGTGGAATGCAGTACAGCTCAATGACAGAACTGGAGCAGCATTCTCCATTGAAACTGAAGCCTAAGTTAGCCAGGATTTTCAACAGTGCTTAAATGTGACTGAGCAGGTTTCTGACAGCTGCTTTCTGCTAAAAGGATATAGAAGCTCCATTTAGCCAGAAAACAGAAAATAAAATACTTAAAGCCACAATTTATTTGCAGAAGGAAGATCATTCAGTACACAATTAGATGCAAAGCACTAGCATGTTAATGGTCAACTCTGCAGCTCATTTTAAAATCTGTTTAATGGTAAAATGTAACGAGCTGTGTTTCTCTTGATATGTTTGATGACAATCCCACTGCTCAGAACAGAGCACAGGGCTGCCTTCTGCTTACTGCCTCCATTATGGGAAACACAAACCAAACTCCCTTTTTCTCCCTGGGGCTGAAAATTGAAGATCATTTTCAGTGGGTGTGTTTTTCTCATTTTGAACATTTACCTCTAAAAATACGATGCTGGGTTAACCTTTTAATATGCTAGGAAGCTTTGCACCAGGTTCCAAGAAAAGTTTGTGTTCATCTGCAAATCAGTCGCAGTCATACTCAAGCACAACTGGATAGCTGGGAAACTCTGCATAAGTTCAAGCAAGTGCTCAGGGCCCAATTCAGCTGCCACTACAGTCACCAAGAGAATTTCCTTAATGCATAAGCAGAGCTGGATTGAGCCATTAAAGCTGATTGCTGCTAGCAAGAGAAATTGTAGAAATGCAGGGGCAAGGAGGAGCTGGAATGGAGGCAATGGAGCAGAGAAGCAGAAGAGGTTGGCATTGCAAGAGGCCTCAATGAGTATTAATATAGAATAACCAAAAGCAGAAACGTACCAAGGAAACTCCACTGTGAGGGCTGAGGTAACACAAATCAATGGTGACCAAGCTCAGATTAGTCACTGATGTCATCCAAATCCCTCAGAATAATTAAAACAACCTTGTCCGGCACAAGTGCTTACCTGTTAGACATATGTTACGTGGATAGTCTCTCTCTTTAGCTCACACACTTACTCATGTTACAACTAATGTACATGTGTGTGATACAACATATATTCCATCTATACATCTGTATGCATGTATATATAGATTTAGATTGATTGCATTCATATGTATTTATTGTACATCATGAGGGCAAGTCCACATTCAGCAAAGTGCTACCAACATCTCATATACAGATATATCTCTCTGTACAGGTATACACAAAAAGGGGTCTATTCTTCCCCATAAAGGCATAAAGATTTACGCTGCTAACTCCCATAACCACCAAATAAACAGAAGGAAAGGCCTCTGACAACTTCCACCTCCCTGCCCTTTCACTTGTATGTATATGTGCCAGAAACGAATTGCGGGGAGGGGAAAAGGGGGAGGGAAGCCTGGGGAGTATCAACATACTGATAGGGAGGAGGATATAAAAAAAAAAAAACTGAAAATTAAGATTTGATTTGCAACTGCTTAAAAAAAGCCTTCAAAAATTCAAATGTCTGTGCAATACTGGAAGCTCTGTTTTTCTAAACAGATTTTTAAAGTCACCAGGATCATCATCATTAAAAGTGATGCTGTATGAATAAATAACAATTAGGT
The DNA here is from genome assembly GCA_013401315.1 of Balaeniceps rex. Classification (NCBI taxonomy): domain Eukaryota; kingdom Metazoa; phylum Chordata; class Aves; order Pelecaniformes; family Balaenicipitidae; genus Balaeniceps; species Balaeniceps rex. The sequence goes on from VYZW01005047.1 coordinate 17,220, forward strand.
TACTTTCTCCAATAGAACAGTATGAAGAGTAAGCCAATCTGTAAGAATGTTTCTGACTTCTCACAGTTTCAAGTGAGAACTCCCATAAAGAAATCTTCCTTCTCCAATTACGAAAAAAAAAGTTAAGCGGCCATAATTAAATTCAAAATTCCACAGCACAAGTGAAACTCCCTGGATTGAAATTGTATTTTGTTCTGCAATCCCACAACAGCAATTTTGGGGCAAAATTAATACATGCCAAGACCCTCAGGAGAGAAAAAAAATCTACTTTGAAGAAAAGATCCTTTTACAGAACAGAGATCGCTCCACGAACAGTGCCCCTTATAATCTAATTTGAACTGATTTGACATTTTCCAAGTCCATTTTCCATAGGAGATTCAGGTATTAATTTGCAAAGATACAGCAATTCCCATGCCTCCCCATCCCACCGAATGCAGACCTTCCCATTTCAATTTCTCCTGAAAAATATCACTCATTTCTCCCATCCCTCCTCCACCCCCATTTGTTTTATTTAAAGGCTGTCTTCGGGAGCTTGGTATTTTCATGGCATTTGAAAAAACAGTAAAATTGACATGATATCAGAGTTAGCCTTATAACAGAAGATTATGTAGTAGAGAGTTTCAGTTATTTATACAACAGTGAGGACATAACAACCCCCTGCTAAATAATCACATTTCTACAATACATTCCATCACCTCTCGACTACTTTTCTCTTTACAAAACTATGACCTACATACAATATACACATTCGTATCGCACATACATCCCCCCCCAATGCATATTTTTTGTGTGTATATATAATACATACATGCACACAAGCAGTCTAATTCTATTTATAAGTCACAGTGGGAATTCCTTTGTGAGGAAAGGAGGGGAAAGATTCCTGAATAAGACACTGTAGATTCCTAACGTTCTAACTTTTCAAAT
>VYZW01005047.1:21359-48564 GCA_013401315.1 Balaeniceps rex
GAGAACTGCAAATCCTCATTTCACTAACCTGCTGAATGAAGTGCGAAATCTAGCTGTTGCCATCTTCCCCACAATGTCTGAGGCAGACCTGCAACTGTGCTACCTCTCAGCGTTATTGATTTAAAGCCTTTATACCCAACCATAGAGACAAGCATGCTACTAAGAAAGGAACTAAGCAAGAACCTGGAGGAACTGGAAGGTAGGAGGAGACAAAATGATGCATCTTTTCCATCTTCTTGCATCATACATACATCGTCTTGTACCATAGTAATTACAAGGCCAAAGAATAAATGAAATCTGAAGTATCTAAGTGCATATGGCTCCCCTCGAAGTTGGCGTAAAGTCTTCCTAAGTGAAAGGAAACGTCAAAGCGTGTCTTACAGAATGCCTTACACACCAGGCCAGCATGAGCCTGTTCCTGATGAGCCTCTGTACACTGTCAAAGTTCATCTTGTGTTAAGTACTTTTGTACGAAGACTAATTGAGGTGCTATTATTACCAAAAATGATGTTACTGGTATTTTATTCTAGTCTAATTTTTTTCAATTCTTTAAAACTCAAATCTTATGTAAAGAAATTAACTTTTAGGTTCAGCTAGCTTTATTCCATTTGTTAACACGTAAAGGGCATGACAGGTATCGACCATCTCAAATCAATGGACTGAAATTGCTACACTGGCTCTTTGGTGAAAGGGTGATTAGAGTGCTAATAGCTATATGAGGAGATGATACTCAAAAACCTTTGCAAGAGAGCATGGATTCTACTCGGGAACCACATAAATAACAGCCTCGAGGACTACCTTAACCAGACCTGCAGTACTTCCCAGGAGTACTGGGAAGAGGAGCGAAACATCTCTGACTGCACATACCTCTCAGATTGGATCTATCACATCCAAAAGACACTGATTCACTGAAGTCAACAGGTTGTGTGGGTGTAGAAGCCCACCTGGAATGGTCCACCTTGTAAAGCTAAGAGCAAGACCCGTAACTGCTTGGTAGGCTGTAACCATGAAATCGGCAGCAGTGAAAAAACGGGAGGTGAACCAGGAAAAGGCAAGAGTGGTGGCCCATTTCAGAACTCTGTGTCAGACAGGACAGAGGGATTCCTATTTCAAATGTATACAAACCGAAGTTTATTTTTAAAAGTGCAGCTTTATTGCAAACTTAGTTTGCTTATTGAAAAATGTTACGTGGTCACTTTTCAGGGAAGAGTCATCAAGGGATATACAAAAATTGAAGTCTAAGTGGGGGAAGAGAGTTGATATCCTAGGCTGCCTTAAAGGAACGCAGGTACATAATGGCCATTGATTTCAAATGGGAATTACAGACCTGCATAGCTTTGACAGCTTTTGAAATTCCCTGTCTAAATCAATGCTCAGATTAGGAGCTGGGTTCTGTTCTGAGTTAGACCAGTACAAACTCACAGTGACCTTAGACCAAAGAGCTCTTCCGTAATTTATACCAACGTGAGCAAGCAGAACTTGGCTCTCAGTTCCTCTCCTCCCTTCCCCCCTGGCATTTGCTAAGAAAGAGAAATGTGATGTGGGGCAAAAATACTCTGCACTAGCTGCAGCTTCATTAAAGAGTCTGATGGGCACAAGAATGATTTCAAGACCAAAGTCCTGAAACCAGTTTGTAGAAATTAACATCCTCTAAAATGACATGAATACACAAGCAGATTAAAGAATTAACCATTTGGTATACTAGTTCTCCACTTTTTTTCAGCCAGTCATCCAAACACACTGAAGAAGGTATACGGACACAACAAAAATCATTTGCAAATCAAACAGTTGTCTCCTCAACAAAGTATGGGGAACATAATACAAAAATAAATAAATGCCTTGTCAGATTTGCCTCATTTCACAATACCACTGGGCATTCCTCAATCAGCAGGACAATCACAAGCAGGATTTCATAGGCTTCAATTCAACTTTTTACATGATTTAAAAACATTTAAATGTTACAAACATATTTAAATCACCACTTAAAAATATTCGGCTTATATTATTAAGATCTATTTTACCAAGTATGAAATAAGGACTTCATAACAACAGAAGCATGAAAATAATTTTTGTTTCCTCCACCCACATACACTTGCAATTTCAGAAAAGGACATATGCATCATCCATACTCCTTTATATTTAAGGAGAACAAATCTTTCAACAAAAGAGGGATAGTATGATTGCTATGATAGTAAGAAGACACAAGACCTATCCCATTTAAATTCTGTTCCTTAGCAAGGCGGAAGGAGAGGTTTGGGCGAGAGATTTTGGTGTGGGCCTGACTGCCAACAAAATTAATTTCTATAGCAACTAAACTTCGTTCAATTATCCCTTGCTCAAACAATTTATTAGGCCTCCCTATTACATGTGCTTGGTATCTCTTAATTTCCTGAATTAGACTGGAATACATGCAGGTAGGATGTTTTACTGGAAAGTAGAATGAAATCTGTTTTCTACAGTAAGAAACTAAAACGTGGGACTTTCTCATCAAACCAAGAAGAGTAGAGACTTGTTATGTTAAGTAGGAGCTACTTTTACAGTCAAAGTCAGAGTACAGTAGCAAGTTTGAGCCCTATAAAGTCACAAGCAAATTCCCTTTTTCCCTTCCTGATAAAGAGATGCAAGTAAACACCTCAGAATTTCTGCTGCTGTTATCTCTTGGATTAAAAAACATTAAATAAAATTAAAAAAAACAAAAATCTAAAAGCTAGTGGACTCCTTTCTTTAAGGACTGAAATTACGACCAAAGAGTCTGAATACTATCTTTAGCAGGTGGGCAGTAAAAGCAAAACTGTCCTGCAGACAGAAGGAATTCTTATCTATTTTGCTTTAGTGATTTCTTTTTTGGTTAGCCATGACTGATGATAGGTACCTCCTAGTTCCTTACATACATTCAGCTTCTCATACAGAGCATCAACCCTGCAAGTGTCAAAAAAAACTATATGGCTCCCAGGGGGGGAAAAACTATCCAAGAAAGTCTCAGTAGCTAGACATACTTTGAGAAATGCATCCATTTGAAACTTACCAAAGGGTCTGACCTAGACTTGTGTAGATGGGCAGAATACCAATCAAATTCTTCCAGTTTCAGCTGGGAAATACCTGTCAGCCTGTCAGACAAGGAGTTCTGGACAAAGCCACACTTGAAAAGGCAAATCATCAATGCTACAAGGCCACAGTAATTCAGCAAGGGAGGGAATTTCTGTACAGGAATCTTCACTAATCCATGATCTATTTCAATCCTTCTGTCTTTCTTTTTTTCCCTGGGCTAACTTCATATCAGCCTTCAGATTCTGGGCAACCAGTCAACTGATCCCCTTGCTGCTCAATGAATTAAAAATCGTCATAATAAAAAAACAAAAATCAGCATGCAGTAAGAACAGTGACCAGTTCTGGAAGGGGACAACTCCCACTTCTTCACCAAAAGAAGAAGAGGAACTGCTGCTCCCTGCACCCCAAACACACACACGCACACAGAGGAGGTCAAGAGACTATTTTAAGAAACTGCCAAATTCATCCTTGAACCATGATCTTGATTTAGGACTTCAGTGCACCATTCTCAAATCAATGCGTGCAGCCAAGTTTTCCATGCCAGATGCTACCTTTGGGAAAAAAGTAAATTAAAAAAAAAAACAAAACACCAAAATCAGGAGACTTCTGCCCACTGGAAAACTTTCTACCAGATGCTAATGGGATGGCAAGCACTGATCCGAACCCTAGGAAACAGTAACATGCATCAGTAATCTGAGGTATCTTCCCATTTCTAGGTCTTACTGCTAAGGTCAATTACATCCAGTAACTGTACTGTATCCTTAAGGAATTATTGGGGAACGGTGAACCTGCCTGCAATAAATGAGCACCGGTGCGTAACAAGCACATGTGAACGCTACAGCAAGGTTCACAGAGGGCTAACCCTGGTCAGTACTGAAGCAGGGGTTTTCTTCTCAACCCCCTCTTAAAAAAAAGGGAAGGGAGGACAGAAAAAATAAAGAAAAAGGAAAAAAGCAAAGATAGAAAACACAGGTCCCTCATCTACCTGCACAGAGCCAGGCAGACAAGCTCAGTTGGAGGTGGTGAAGGGCGCGGATGCATTATTGGTACTGGTAGCGGTGGCACCGGTCACTGCGAAGCCCGTGGGAGGAGCTATGGAGCTGTGGCTGGGCTGCAGGTCCTTGGGGATGCCACTGTGGGAGCTCAGCTGGTGCCCAAAGGCTGCGCTGAACTGAGGGAGCTGTTGTTTAGGGGAGGTGGAGGCCATGAGTTCAGCGGAGGCAGGACCCATGCCACTAAAACTGGTCTGCGGTAACCCCGGAAGCACACTGGAGCTGTTGGGGGTCACAGTGGCGAAGGCAGGCTGTGTGGTCTCTGAGTGCGAGGTGGTAGGTGGTGTGGACAGGGAGGTGGACAGGAGGTGTCCATCTGCACCAAGAAGGTTGCTAAACGGAGAGGGGTCCCCAAGATTGACAGGAAGATTTCCCCAGTGAGTTCTGGGGTTGACCACCCCGCTAAGTGGCACATCCAGCTGAGTTGGGAGCAAGTGCTGTGCCATCATGGGCATCTCTGCTGAGAAGGTAGCTGCCAAGTTATCACCAGAAAAGGATGTGGTGTGAGGGGATGTGATATGGTCACTGTAGGGAGACGGCACATGCTCGCTATCATAATGGCTTCCATGGGGTGAGGAGTGTGAATGGTCACTGCTGTATTGCTGTCGTGAGGTGATCAGGTCATCTGCCTTGCTCAGCAGCTGGGCAGGGTGGGGCCTCTGGGAGGCATGGCTGCCATCATGAAGTCCATGAAACTGTCCTGGGAAGGCTCTCTCCCCAAGGCCACTCTGGCTTATGAGAGTGGCAGAAGTAAGGCCGACGTTGGCTGGGGCTGAGAATTGCCCCTGGATCTGCCCTGCCAGGGGCGTAGGTGGGTTGGACAAGGTAGCAGAACGGAGCAAGTTCTCATCCAGCTCCAGACCGGAGAAATTATCATGTACTATACGCCCATTCAACAGCTCCCCCAGATCCGTGTTAACCTCTCGACTCAAGGACTGCATTCCTGGAGCTCCAGCACCTGTAGAGAACACCCCTATCCCTCTATCTGACAGCTCCTGAACTGGCACACCATCTGTCTGTGTAAGTACTCCAATGGTACTCAGGCACTCAAGAGAAGTTACAGCCTGTAGGGCCCGTTCCAGTTCTTCAGCCTCCTCTGTGGTTGGAAGGAGATCTCCATTTTTACCTGCAGAAACAGGGACACCAGAAGTTAGCACACTCCTCTCAGGTGAGCCCGGCACTGGCACTCTAAGGATGCAGATGTACAGACAGTTCAGGACAGAGCTGCAGTGTATGATAACCTTCCAGATGGCCTGCAGTACACAGAAAATTTCCTTCACCAGTGTTCACTAGGTAAGCAAGGTAAGAAAAACGAGAAATTACACCTTCCTCGTCAACGGAATTCCTTCTCTCCGCCCTCCTCCTCCACATACAATACAAGATGCCTCCCAAACTCACTAGACTTAAAGTAAAAATGCTTAAGTAAGATTTTCTTCAATGCTGCAATAACACAAATAGTCCACAAACTCCCTTCTACTTACCACATTACAACCTGGACCTAAAATTTACACAGTCAGTATAACTTACGTTAATTTCAACTCAAACACAGTCTGATGTCATGTCATATCAGAAAATGACCAAGGAAATCACATACCCCAACTCTGGGCTATTCTAATTTCTTTGTTATCTGTGATAAGTACTGAGCTTTAGAATCCAGAAATTCAGGCACAGTTCTGATCTAAAGCTAATTTCAAAAATGTACTTAAAGATTTTATTCTCACTCTCTTCTCCTTTTATCAAAGGGCAACATTGACCGTGATTCCGGCCCCACTCAATGGCAGAAAGATGCCATTACTGAGAATACTCTTGATTAAACTGCAACACTGACAGGCAGTAAAATGTAAAATGAATTATTAAAATACTAAACCAATTAGGATTTCCAGAGCAGTAATTATAAGAGCAGAGAACTACACACACCAGTCATCTTAAAGTCTGCTTTACTTCAGAGCTCACAAACAAACAATAGCACAAATGCACACTTCTTGTCAAGAAGTTGTTATCTCTGTAGAAAAGCAAGCAACCCCTCAAAATGCATTTTAGAAACACTCACTTCTTCAGTTCACTGACTGTGTTCACATTAGCATAAGATAAAATAAAATAAAGTGGTACCTTCAAAGAAATCAAAATCTTGCAAGTCATCGGGCAGCCGCGGCAAGACATCAGAGAAGTCCTCCTGATTCAATTCCAAGTCATGTGGAATGTCTGTGATTTCATTGGCGATATCATCAGGCAGCTCATCGGCACTCAGCTCTGGTGTGGAGGGGCTCCTGGACAGAAAATACCATTAGTCCACGGGATTCAACTCTAATTCCTCCAAACAACAACTATGAATGCATATCCATCTATAATGGGTGTTTCCCCACACCTTTTCCGCCCCCCCCCCCNTGCTTTTAGGAAGTTTCTTTAGGAAGCTTACACTGAGCCTACCGATTAAATACACAAGATGGGCATCAGGAGCAGGACATTTTATCCATCAAACTCAATAACTGCTCAAATCTAAAATGACCCCCTCTAAGGTTTTTTCAACAGTCACACGGAGATGCAATTTCTAGCCCCACTCCAGATGCTGATCAGCACACCAACATCACACCTTTCTACAGTGCTCACTGACAACATTCAAGCTAGCAGTGGGCAAACTGGGGCAGGGCTACCACTGACCGTATGTGGGGCATCTCTACTGGCAGTGAGACACTGGCAGGCATGGTGAGGTTCCCTTGGGGCACTGCAGGAGGAATGGGTTTCTGGGGCCGGCGTGGGCCTCGCCTTCTCTTCTTCTTGTGTTTTTTGGTAAGTGCAGGTGGCTTCGTTTTTTTCCTGGGTTTCCTCTGCTGCTGGTGCTGAACTTTACGGGAGCTGTCCCCTCTCAAGAAATTGTCCTTTGGAAATAAAATAATAGCAATGGGAGCATATTAAGAACAAGTATTACTTTCCTTGCTTTTTTCCCCCCTGGTCATTCCACAAACATGCATATGTAATGCAAGAGAGACTAACTTACACCCAGGCAAGGTTACAAAAATTAAGTTGTTTCCTTCCTCATTGATCCTAATGCCAAAAATCACACAGACCAAATTATGAGGTATGCTAAATAGGAGATCATGCAGTGTCACTTCAAAAATCATCATAGCGAACCCTAACTAAATCAGTGCCAAACTGTAACCTTTGGCAGCATTCCTGTAAGTATTAAAGAAAGAACACTGTTGTGAGGTGGTGGTAATGGGGACAGTGTGCAGCAGCTGAAGCCAGCATCCTCAAGTGCCCGGTGCCATAAAAGAGCGACAGCACTGAGGAAACTTAATTAATACTGCAGGACTAGGGTAAGGATGTGGGTAAACAACTAAGGCCTCGTTGCTTTTGAACAGCAATCATTGACCAATTAAAAAAATAAACCAAACCATCATCAGTTTTCAGTTGACATCATACTAGGAATGGCAGAGGATTGTATGTGTTACAGAAGTAAACCTTGAGAGACACACTGAGTATTGCCTGGGAGAGGGGGAAAATCCCATACATATCTGTGTAGCGCAGACCCTCACATTTTAATCCAAAAAACTCCATAATGCACAAGTATTGGAGAGGCTGGACAAAAACAATAACAAAAAACCCACAACAACCCAACAACAGAACAAACAAACAAAAAAAAGGCAGTTTTACACCTAATGCGTTGAAGGGGTGGCAAGACAGAAGTGGGTTTGTGAATTATCCTAGAAGTTCTGTTCTGGAAGATGGGAAGCATAAAAGGAGAGCAGAGGACATAATCTTAATTTCTGCATTCTCTCAACTTGTAGTAGGCCACTGCTTTTCCTCTGGGATCCACAGAAGGCTAAAGATAAATTCTAAAAGTCACCAAAAGGTAAATAAAGTAGCAAAGCCATTACTTGTATGCCTGTAATTGCTGTCTACACTTCCTCTAGAAAATATTTTGGGCCCCATGTACTGAGACTTTTTGAGATGCAGTGTTCTTACCATACCACACTCATACTATATTCAGATCCAAGGGCCAGGAGTGAGCCCAAATAAAATGACCACAGGATCCCTCACAATGATTTTCTATTTCTTGATTCAAGAGAGGAACCAAATTTCTTCCAGTGAAGGATATTCTCGTGCACACTTTATTATATCCTCAAAAGTATGTAAAAGATTTTCACAACATACTTTATACTAAATGGGAATGTTTGGCATGTTTTACCCTCTTAAGAAAAATAAAAGGAAACAAGCTCTTAAGTTCATAAACTTGCTAGTTGTCAAGCAAGAGTTCATAGAAAGACTCGGGTTAAAACTCCTGATCATCCCAATACACAAATAATGACAGTTTTGGCTTTGTACTTACCATTTTTTTGGCATGTTCTTCGCACAGAGGTGTCTGATGTGTAATGTCAAAAACTGGCACAGAGCACTGTTGACCATCCGCAAACTTGGCTGTGCAACTTGAGAAGAGCTGCTGAGAACGGTTCAATAAGATATCTGTGCATTTCTGCATCAGGAATAACACACGAGGCAATGATGGAGGAACGCCCTTTGATTTATCGATCTGATGAAGATCAGAGCCTTCAACTCTATCTGTCCATAGATGCTATTTTTAATGAGTACCTTAACTTTCTTATTCAAGTTCAAAGCTAGGTAAGGCTCAAACCCAACTTTTAAAGTGAAAAACTGCATTCATGCAGAATGTCTAATGATTTTATTATATATTGAGATAGGTTTATGGAAGCAGCCATTTCACTAATGAGTTCTTAGCAAAAAGACGCCTTTTCCTGGAGTCTTAATCAATAGATCAATAGTAGCAGTTGGAACAGTGTAGTCAACAGGACTATTTCCTTACAGACTAATGACAATCCATACTGAAACATTAAAGAAAGAGTATTTCTTAATTCAGTCTTTTAAGGTACATTCTTGGCATTTATCTTTAGAGCACAGACAAAGAAGTTTTAAGATCCTTCCTGCTCCTCTGAAAAAAAGATGTGCAATCAGACAGAAAGGTCAAGTAAATCCAAATGTAAGCTTGCTGAGATTTCCTTCAGAAAAATCCCCTGCAGGAGTGAAAATGTTTCCAGACTTAGAGCAAATCAAACAGATATTTCATTGTGTTTTTTCAAACAACATTAGAAGCACTTCTTCCATCTTGAACAGTTCTCAGACCTCAACATCACTATGTATGTTCAGAAAATGTTAAAACACAAAAGAAAGGACAAAGAAAATGGAAAACCTGCAGAACAGTCCAGATGGCAGACTTGGACGGATGGGTCAGAACCAAGAGCCTGCTCATTTTAGGAGAGACTGTTTCCATTGAGAAGAAAGTGCAGAGGGAAAAAATGGGCACAAATGCAAAATCACTAGTCTTGACTTCTCTGCTCTACACACACCAAGAAGCAAGACCACTTAAACTTTAAAAAAATAAAAAATTAAAAAAATCAGAATCATGAGGCAAATCCCAAACACAGCTGGACACCATGATGCTCTCTCACAGAGAGGTTTTGAACTGCTCTGCAGACTACTTTTAAGGGACCTGCAAAAATCAACCAAGAAAAACAAGGCATCTGCAAACCAAAAAAGATCAAAAAGCTGCTGCAGTCTGATAGCAACTGGAACAGATCAGCACTAGTTACTTAAAATACCAAAAGCAAAAGCTTGAACAAAAGGAGCCACTTCAACAAAACCACCAACAATTCTTCAGCTAAAAACAAAAAAGACAAAGTCCACAGAATTCTTAAGTATTCCAGGTCAGAAGACTGCCTGTTTATAGACATCAACATCAAACCTCATATCTAATGTGCTCCCTCCTTTCTGCAACCTTCATGCATTGACTCTTAACATCCTTTTCAGACTTTGCTTGAAATCCCCAGCACTGGAAATTCCTCCTCTTCTAGAATTTGGATTCTGTGTCTCTTTCTATTCTGTTTCTTTAAACAATGCAAAGTATCAGATTTCCTTCTTTCTAGTCAGTGTAAGCCATCTTTTTACACTATGTGTAAAAACTTGTTCCCATAAACCCTTCATAGGTAGGTAGTCTACCTACCAAAAACTGTGTGAAAGCCATAAGCCTGAAAGCCATGTAGTTTATACCAAGTCATCCATGAAAAATTATCATTTTTGTAAAAACTCCTTGCACCTACTAAATACAGCTTGCAAAGTAAAACAATGTGACTATGATAGATACCAGTGGCAAACTAGTTATCTTCGCTGTCTACACATCCAAATTGCAGACAAATTAAAAGCAAAGCAGTTGATAAGACACTAACAAATAGGTATTTCTTTGTGAAAACATATTTGTCAATGCAAAAACCTAACAAACAAAACCCCCTAAAACAGAACAGCTTCCATGCCTGAATGCAACTCCCAAACAGAGTTAAGAGGATACGCTGAAAACAATGCCTGGTGAATGGAAGGGCCTTGTTAGTGCACTGTTCTCCCTTCGAAGTCCCACTACAGGTTGTTGGTTCTCCATCTCTCTGCCTCACTTGGCTTGTGCTGAAAAAAAAGCATAAAAGAGATTAGAGACAAAAACCCAGTCTCAGGTGGTTACTTAGCACAACTATTGCACTGAATGTGGCACAGTAGGATGAAAAATTATAACATATGTGTGTGTGTCACGATCCAGACAGGTGCACACTACTACCAGACTCTACACAGGGATATGGAATAGATGTCAATGACAGGTGAAGGTGTGACTGAAGTAACAGGATTATTGTTTGTTTCATAGGGCCTTAATTGTAAGGAGAGGTGCTGTGTGCTACTACCATGTAAGTATAACACCCTGCAACAGAGCCAAGGACAGCAGTAAATTAGTGTCAACACAGGTGACCCTTAAAATGAGGTCAATCTTTAGAATACAATGTATTGGGTATGTCTATATGGGCAGTCAAGTGCAGTTCCAAGCCTGTTCATAAATCAAAACATGCCGAGCATCCCCAGAGCTTACATGCAAGCATGTGCTCAGACAAACTTAGACTGAGCTCTGGAGTGGCAGAGCCCGAGCGTGCTCAACATGGGTAAAAGCTCTCCTTCATCAATGTGCTACAGCCCAATCCACCAGCAGGTGCCCGGAGCTGAGCGCTTCCTCAGCACAGCCTCAATGCTTTGAGCCTGAGCTGCAAGCAGGCAACCAGACAGCAGTGTGGATGAGTACTGCAAGCATTACACAGCTCGCTCGGTGTTAGCCTACTCTCAAGGCATTTGTCACCTTCATGTAGATAAAGCTGGCAGTTCCAGGGCTGAATTTCACCTCTGTACACGTTGTTTTCTAGGTTGCCAAAAAGCTGTCTGTAGCCTGACTCTTTTCCTTCAGTCATTTCTGTCATCGACTGCACTTTGACTGAGCAAAGTTTTAGTTAGCAATATTACTCCTGTGAAAAATTTCGTAACTGAAAAGGCTTTGTGGTTACTTAAATTAACCAGAGCAGTGATGACAGGCACACCTGGCCTTGCCAGTCTACCCAAAAGAACATAATCTTTTTTGTGTAATAAAAGGCAAAAATAATGGGAAAAAAAAAAAAAACAGCAAGAGCTTGCCAGTTCTGGCAACGTTTTGCTGTAGTTTAAGTTTGCAGACATTTACACAACTTCACAAACTAGTAATGTACCTCTACATTACACCTCTGAGCAGCATTTCAGCATCACTCCACCTCCCCAACAATAAGCCCTCCAACTGTCATGAACTACAGCCCACTGTCCAGGAACAAAAGCATCGCACAACCAGAACACACTCTCCGTACCCGGCTCCAGCCTGCCTCTCATGTTAGCTCCCCCCTACCCCCTCAGTCACACAGCCTGTAAGGCTGACAACAGCAGAAGGATGCTGCTGGTACCCCAGACATAACGCCAGGGTTCAGACTTACTCCGTTTCTGCACAAATATGAATAAACCAACTCTCAGTATGCCGAGAGCTGGAGGGATGTTGACATTACCTAGAAAGAATTCCCACAGAAGGTAACCTTCAGAGTTGTTAGAAGATATTTATTTTGTTGCCAAATTTCATTTAATGTTAGATTGAGTTAAATCTAACAAAAAGCGTAGCTTAAGTTTGATTTGCTGGGAAGAGAATTAAGAGGAGTTACAGATTTTTCAAAAAAAGCTGTCTGAAAAATGAAATCTGAATCGAAGCAATGAACTTCAGACCAGACTGCACACCTTCTAAGGAACTGAGCTTAGTAAAGTATCAGACGTTTGAAGGCAGCCAAAATACATAGATTAATTGGTAAGAATAAATTTTAGCAGGGCACTAACTTCTTTTGTGACATTTAAGAAGTCGGGCCCAGATACTGCTGAACAAACAATCCACATTTTAAAACACAAAGCTGGAGAATGCCTGCCTTCATAGAAAAAACTGTATGCCATGTTTATTTTACTCCACTGAGAGGCATTTATGTGTCATGGCTTTTCTGCCTTGTGCATGCTTCAGCTGCTGTATACTCTATCCATCTCCACCCTGTCCAGACCCCGGCTTACTGCAGTCACAGGAGAAGGTCTAACCTGGTACGAGCACACGTAGCTCTTCGGAGTTCTTGTATCAGTTGCCCAGCACGCTCCGGCTCTCTGCTGGCCGCCTGCAGCAAGGCTTTCCGGAGCGTATGCCGGCATTTCTTCTGACGAGATTCTGCCCGCTCCAGGCGGCAGAGGTGCTTGTATTTCTGCTGAAAGTAAGTGCAAAGTCTGGTCACCCTGGAACTCCTGTCATCTGCATTGTCATCATCGGACCTGGAGGGAAAATAAAAACAAATGGGCTTTAAGTATTTTTTTTTCCAAGGAAGCTAATTTGTCATTTTAATAGAATTATTAAGTTGGCATCCATCTTCTAGCCCCACAAACATTCAAAGGCTGAAGTAAGGTAGGGATGCTTGAGAAATGGTAAGAGCAGGATCCCTTTTGAATTCTAAAGGTACTTACCCTTCTTAGTATGTCATTATTAGAGATTACATCAATTTATCATCAAGTCTGACACATTTAAATGTCTGGAGCCTGCTGTTCAATAAAAATCTATACTGTTAACCTTTATTTACTGTAAATGTCTCAGCAAATGAGATAAACTCTTAAATCAAAGTGCAATTCATGGACAGGACAAGGGTGGGGAACTATGTAGTGGAAATTTGTTCAAGAAAGGTCATGCTGGAGAAGGTGGTCAAATTCTAACAAGTGCCAAAACTGCTGACCTTTTCCAATTCCTCTTACTCTGCCAGGTGGTGTTTTCCTTCCTAAACCAAAATACACACTCACACAGCTAGCAGTTGATACTGCTTTCCCCTTGCTGCAGAGTTAAAGTTGAGTTACAGTACAGCCATGGAGAAGAAATTCACATTTAACTCCAAAGGTACTGAGGGAAAAATCAGACCAGGGCTGAACAATGAGCAGATGAAGGACTGACCCAATTCTTCGTTTGCTTAAGAAAGCCTTTTCCCACTTATCTTGGCTTTCTGAATGTCCAGGCACATATCAACAAGACCATCAAGCCACGTCGACAGATTCAGTTAAATGAAGTAAAAATCATGAAACATAATAAAATCATCACTGGGACTTGTTAAAACAACAAGGTCCATGAAGCTACCCAAAGTCCTCCACAGCAAGCACTAGTTTGCAGAATGATTTTTTTGTTCATGGAGCAACAAAGAGTGTGCACTGAATCTAAGCAAAGCAGACTTTGTTCAGTTTTTCCTTTAAGTTTTTCCTTATAGAACAGAGAAACTTTTTGCTAACTTTCCTATCTGTGAAACAAAGGAAGGGCAGGGGGAAGAAAACAAGTCCAAACAAACGAAGCAAATCAAAAGCTCCCAAGGTTCAGACTGCAGAGCTTGACAGTGGGATTGAATGAGCCGACATCCAAACACGCGCTCAGCAAAGTGGACCACAACTAGCTGATGATAGAAGAGATGTGAAATACTGACCATGATATTTACTAAATAAAGTAAGATCCAGAAATGCAGGCAGAATAGCTGTCCCTGAAAGGCAATATGACTAAGACCTACTTTCCTTTCTGGAAAATCTTATTCCATTCACACACAGGCTAAATTTAAGAGGCTCCATCCATCTCCACTAAGGCTGCCCACAAAAAATCCGCAGGAACAAACACTGCCTTGACACAAATGCACATTTTTATGAAGTTTTCTATGAAGTCAACCATACTATGTATTTTGTTTGTTAAAACAGATTACAGATTATTTTCTAGGAGCGTAAATTACAAGTAATTAACCTCTGCAATTAAATGCTTAGCAGCAAATACAACCTGTTAAAAATATTTAGTATCTGTAATGTTTAAAATATTTTCACATTGAAGATGAAAAGAAAATATACTTTTAAGATCTCTTAGGAAAGAATGCCTACTGGGAAAAACAACCTATTTAGAAAAAATTAATTGTGTGCTATTTAATACAGATTTTCCTTTTTACAATGTATTAATAGAAAACAGGAATACATGGATGGGATCAGTTAGATATAGGTAGGTCTGTCTTAGATATTTCATTACTGCTCTGGGTCAAGATTTTTAAACAAAGTTGCAGACATACTGATATGGTTACAAATTAACTTTAAGAAAAGACAGGAATACTCCTTAAGGGAAAAAAGTGTTTCTTTTGGGTGGAAAGAGTGTTTTTTAATGCAAATGTCTCTATATTTGAGAGTTTTTACTTCCCTCCCATTGAAATAGAAAAAAAGTCATCGTATGTTAAAATATTTTGAACTGTCGTTTATGAGATCATTTTAAAGAAGTAAATGAAGACATATATACAAGATGTAGAAAGAAAGCATGCCTGCAGTGGACAAGGGTTTATTTTAAGGCAAACAGTTTCTAAAAGCCTATTCAGAATTTTGTTTTCAGGCCAGTAAGATTAACCAAAACATATTTATATGTTCAAAGAAACCTAAAAATATCACAATAACTCCTCCTTTTTTCTTTTCGCTAGGCAAGTACTGAAACCAAAAGGTACTTTCATTGTTGTCCTTTATAAACAAGTTTACCAACTTCTATTTAGTTTATTCTCTTCAGCTGCATATGTAACTTCTGAAGTTCAACTTAATGTGTGGCATTTCATTTTTTAAAAGATTTCTGAAAGTGCACACAAACCATCTGATAATCCAAAAAGTCTTCTTCCCAACCCTTCCCTTTAATATTGTAATGTGTAAACATCAGGGGAATTATTGCTGAGTGTTCATGAAGAAAACAAAGGAAGCACAAAGCAGCAGAAAGGAAGCGCAAAAGGGTAGCACGAGCAGTCAGGCACCATCGGGGAACCAGGAGAAGATGCTCTCTACTCTGAGACACACCAGCAACTGTACTTCAAAACCCTCTGTAAGGAGGGATTTGAAGAACCTTCCCTTCTTCCTTTTAGTTCTTCTAGTTATTGGGAGTTATTAAATCCAACTTTGACAATACAGCGTAGATATTTGCTCCTTTGAGTGAGCTGGTATGAGGAGGGACTCCAATCCCCACACTCCCTTTTCAAACTCGCTACTTGAAAGGCTCACTTTATCTATATTTCAGCATAGGAAAAACTACTTTGTTTCCAGTACTTTCTAGGCTACAACACCCAGTAATAGAATCATCTGGGGGGAAGCTTCACTAATCTGTGGCAGGGAACAGCCCCTGCTTTCCCTCCGAACTTTTGCTCCCACAAGAAATTCCTCCCACCCCAGCAGCCTTCCCTGCCAGCCACCCTGCCTGCGCTGCGCCCGGTGCCAACTCCTGTGCTACTGTTTGAACTCAAACATTTGTGCCTGCCTCGAAGCGCTGCATCCTGGAATCCTGCGACCATAGGAACCTGATTTTTCGAAATTAAAGGACAGAATAATAAAAGCAAACATCTGGCCTGTGTTTCCACAGATGACTGCAACAATATGAATTTTACAGATTAAAAGGCCAGAAGGCAAGTGAACTCAAAAATGTATTACTGTTAAGACATTAATTTTAAACCAATCTGGTGAATTTTTGAGAGTTTAAGAGCAGCTAGAGTATCACACAAGAAGTTCAACAGAAAGTTAGAGGATTCCCCCCACAATCACACAACTAGAAATGCTGAGAACAAGCTGTCCAGTAATGCAGAAATTAACTGTTCGCTTTCTTTTACCAATCTGTTCTGAGAAGCATCCCTCCCACTGTCTTCCACAGAGTCAAATGGAAAAGGACAGAATCCAGGTAGTTGGTAGAGAGTTATCCCTTTCACGCAGGGACTGCAAGCTCAGACACAAATGAACAGAGAAAAAATAGCTTGATTTTACTATGAAAAACAGTAAGTAAATTCCCATAGGTTTAGGTATATGATTTCAGAATCTAAAGGTTTTGGGAAACAATCTCCATTGGTTTTCTGGTAAAATTAGCATCTGAAATTCAGAGTCATAACAAGTCATTGGCTAACTAAGTTAGAAGCCACCAGTCTGCACTGCCAGATTAGCAAGGCAGAGTCATTTTGACAAATGAAATCGCCCAAGAAATAGCCTGAACTAATTCATCTTCAGCAGCAGACAGACCACACTGCAAAAGTGTCAACGTGAAACATTTCAGGTAATAAAAACCTCTACAGAAGCCTGCAGAAGAGGAATTAAAGTTTTAGAAGGCTGACATCAAGTGAACGTATCAATGTTTATCCATAAACAAAATTAGGGAAGTTGTTGAAGATGAATCCCTCATGATTTAGTTAAGACAGTGTTTAATTGAAGTGCATAAAATGCTAGAATGGAACAGAAAATGTCAAGACAAGGTTTTATTTTCTCTCAGTATGTTAAAAGAGTAGGAAGAATCCAAAGGAAGTTAAGACAAATAGAAGACAAAACACACAGAGATGACCTTTATAAGTTGACAAAAAAACCAGGGATCTATGGAAGAACCAGATCAAATGTCAAAGAGAGAAGAGTGTAAGGAAAGTTATTTAATAGATATATCTGCTTTGAAAATTATGTATGATTTGAAAGTCTCAAAGTCTGTTCATGTTTTCCCAAAACAGTTTATTTAAAAGTTGCCTTTTAAGTTAAAACTAATGTTTGTGAAAGCTCACTTTCTCTCTGACTGCTGATGACCTAAAAAACAACGGTCATTCATAACAGAAAAAAACCTTTCTTTTAAAAAAGGAAAGTCTACACACTGCTATTAAGCTTTGATTCACTGAAAGCTCTCAGTATTTAGCATCCTGGTGTCTGTCCTGATGACAGAGATACAGCTTTGTTGTTCACCTTGTGGACAATCTTTAGAGATGGTAAGAAGTTCTGGTAAGTTTCAGAATTTCCATGTAACAACAAAATAACATTTCATTAACATCACTACTCTAACTGTGATACTTAAAAATTAAACAAATGGGAGAGAGTTGTAGTATCAAAAAGTCCAGTTGCTTAGTGAAAGAGAATCACATTACAGAAACTACAATCAAACTTTATTGAGACCCCAATTTCCTTTTGTTATCAACATGTTTCAGTTTCATTACAACACTATGCTTGGGATGCTTTGCTTTAACTTTGCACCTTAAAATTTACATTAATAAACATATAAGATCATATCCTGCTGTAAGTTCAGATTCATGACTTAGCAGTATATGGAGAACACCGTAAGCCTTGCTGTGCCAGCAGCTAACACCTGCTCTGCTTATCCCTTCAATCACATCACTTCCTTTCAATGCTCCCCACTATTTGACAGAGGTTTATTCAACACTTAATTATGAAAAGAAATGCCATGCCCTTTAAAAAAAAACACATTAAAACAACATCCTGCACAATTACCAGAGGGATTAGTGATTAAATTGTAATAAGTTTACTAACAGAGTTATTTACAAATAGTAGGAAAGACAAGAAACCAATAGGAACTCTCTTCATTTGGTTCTAATTCAGGAAATACCTCTACTCAGTAAGACACACAAGTTCATGAATAAATCCTACTAAACTCAATTAACGTTAGGCAAATAAGCTTAAATTCTTTCCTGACACATCCTTCTGATAGCAGACTGCACAAAGGTCTCTAAGTTAGCTGGAAACTGGGACAGAAGGCAGCAAGCTGTTTCATAGCTCTTGCAAACAAATGAGTTCAAACAATCCTTTGTTTCAGCAAAGGACTCGTACAAGTACTTAGGTTCCACTGACTCCACTTGAAGTGAAGCTCACATTTACATGATTTATTCCATCAAGGCCAGCATGAATACTAAAGAATCATACTCACTCATGTCTCTCATAGCCGAGGGTTTCTCGGATAGACCATGCAACCTGGTAAGGGGAGGTTTGCTCTGAATCCTCCAACTCTTCTCCACTGTCTTCAGACCAATCCAGCCCTAAGGGAATTGAAAACATGAAAGCTGGACGAAAAGTGTATCCATCTCATTTAAGTCTCTGAGCAACCTATGGCACAAAAGATGAATGTGTAGTATTGTCACAAGCATAATTATGTTTTATTAAATCATATCATATTCACAATTACACAGGAAAAGTAACAGCTCCATTGCAGTGTGCAAATAGCATGCACTGATTTTTGTCAATTTTGAATTTTCCTTTTAAAAACCTTATTGACTTCTTTATCCATAAGCAGTGGAAGAAAAATCATCTGCTTTCTTACCCACAGAAAAATATCACAAGCTTTCATACCAAGCACACGGAATCTTTAGATAAGGTAAGAAAGAAGTCCCTGCCACAAAGAACTGATTGCCTGATGATTTTTAATACTATATGATCTAAATAGGCCACTTTCATTTCTGTTTATATTCTGACCCCTGCTCTGTGCCAAAACACAGGGAGACTAGGAAAACCATAAGACAGAGCAGCATGGACAGAGATAGATACACAGCTACACAGTATGCTCCTCTGCTCAGTCTCCGTAATTGCCTGCCAAATGCGTACATTAGCATGAAAAGAGAGCTGAAGAGAGAGATGCAAATACTCCTGCACTCTTACTAAGCAGCAGCGTGCTTTCGCTTAATGATGATGCAGTAGGATCAACTTATTGTATGCACCAGCAGCCTCAGTTAGTCAAGCTAAACACGATCATTAAACAGGACAGCCAGAAACAGAGTCCAGTAAGTTCTCAGGTGGAACATTTTATCTGGAGCTTCATCTTTTGCAGTTTTTCCTTCTCTCTCCCACATCCAGTGGAATTCTTGCCAATTCCTTGCAGCAGGTGGGAGAAAATCCCGTAGCTGCCTTTACAAGCCAGCATTATTACTTTTTCACTTTCTTGCGTGCTCCTTGAAAACGAAGCAGTTGGGATAGAGTTAAGGAGCACTTTATTTTTGCTGAAAATAAACTAAACGGCTATATCTGACATTATTCTGAAGTCAGATGCTTTGAATTTGAGAAATGCATCAGTACTTGGTCACCTACTTTCACAGTTAGAGACACACATGCACTTGGAATACAATCATCAGAAGTGCCTTCATCATTTAGAAGCAACACTTCAACATAAACCAGAAATATCAGAAACACTATTTTTCAGGAACTTCAGCATCCTGAAAATTCTATTCTTCATTGCTATTTTTAAGATACGCATTTGAACTAAATTAAGAGATCTTAAGACATTTGATAAAATGCCAGAATTTTACTTAACTTAATGGTTTTTT
Source organism: Balaeniceps rex (assembly GCA_013401315.1). Classification (NCBI taxonomy): domain Eukaryota; kingdom Metazoa; phylum Chordata; class Aves; order Pelecaniformes; family Balaenicipitidae; genus Balaeniceps; species Balaeniceps rex. The sequence goes on from VYZW01005047.1 coordinate 40,966, forward strand.
ACTCTTGCCCCTTCCATTAAGGAACAAAAAAACAACTTAATCATTGGAAAAGATGTCCACAATTGATACCGTGTAACAAATTATTTACCCAAAGTTTAAAAATACAATCAGAGGTTGCATTGTTTTGCTTCTAATGGGCACTACAGAAATGAAGGAATAAAATCTAATCCAGATTCAGCTATACTCACACTGAAGACTGCAGCTACATTAATATCCAATTACATGGCTCTGACATAGGTACACATAAAACTGGCTGCACCTTTTTAAAGATTCTGTGCAGTCATCTCTAGTGCTACTGTATCATAAAAAAGAAATCCTGAAATTCTCTGAACTGGCATAACTAGTCTTTAATATTAAGGCATATCATGAATAAATAAAAATATATTTTCCCCTCTCACATAATTAGTATGTGAATTCCATTACTTTGCCAAATATAAGATATTCTAATTCCATACACATACAGCTATGCATGTATAACTGTACATTTATAGGTCTAATCAGTTTTTTTACTATGCCTCTTTTTTAGGAAAACGTATTCTCTTCACCACTTGAGAATGTAAAGCATTAAACACAGAAAGTGATCTTTCTATAGTCTTTCAAAACACAGGTCACTTTCTAAGCTATTGGAGTCTGTGACACTCAGAAGTGCTTCTGGAGTTGCCATTCCTCAAAAGACCTGCACTATATGTAGGACCATCAAAGCAGTTTTCTGAAGAACAACGTCCTTTGTAGACATGCTATGGGATGCTAATTATCTTCTGAACAAATAGCCAAGCTATCCCATGAGTGCCAAAGGGCAGATCTTAACAGCAAATTAAAAAAAGGTTAACTGAAATAGCAAAAATTACAGATGTTTGCAATTAAATAAGATGTTACATGAAGAACATCCAGATTTTTTTTTTAATCATCATAAATAGCATTCCTACTCCAATATCACACCCTGACTCCTGTTTCCCTTTTTCCTGTCACTATTTTACTTGTTAGAAAAGTACAATCTAAAACTAAGCAGAAAAGTAAGGTAATTTTGGAGGGTGAGGAAGATAACGAGCACAGCTAGGTGTACCTAGGTCTGTATTCATAATCAGACAAATAAGCCACAAAGTCAGCTGCTTTTTTAAGGCTTTAAAGAGCACTACTGCCATAGCAGCAAGTTGGTTATATTTACTTACATTTTCACAAGCAGCAACTGATTATTATGGTTTCTAGGTAATAAGTAAGGAGGAGACTATTCCTGCACTGTGTATGGACAAGACTCCACCCCTCTGATTATCTTCTGTAACGGTGCTGCCCTCCTGCAGTAATCTTCTGCTTTTGTTCATCCACATTCTGTATGAGCCCAGAATAGGTCCAGTTAAGAAAAATCCTCTTATGTTCCAATTTTCCCAGTCAAGTCAACTGGAAATTTGGATCTGCACAGAACAATGGGCCAAATCTCCAAACTTCTACTTGCGCTCATTTTATAATGTGCACTTGTCACATATTTAACATTCAACCTAACCTTGTCCACTCATGTAGGTACAGCTGTGCCACCTTTACTACTCAAGTTGCAAACCTTCTGTACAATGTCTGTATCATCCAAGCAATGCTTTCTACACCTCAGTTTGATTTCTCAAATGGTTAACAGGACATTAAGAAGAATACACAACCAAAATGCCATAAACCATATGCAATGGGTCCAGGCATTCCCTTCAGAGAGAACAGGGCTAAAGAAAACATCAAGAAATTACCTAGTTCAGGGTTATTTTATAAGGACCACACACAAATGCAGGACAGGGCTAGGAAGATATTCCCCTGTTATCTCTTGGTTTCATGTTAAAAAATAAGCAGGCAGTGCATCTATTATCTACCCACCTAAATGTGGAAACAGATCAGTGTCCAGCTGCTGTTTTCGAGTGCACAGTTTCACCAGTCTCTGTAGCCGGCTCATGCAGGACGAGTGCGGAGAAAAGGCTGTGGCTTTCATGAGGACCCGATCAGTCCTTGGAGGGTCCGTGACAGGAGCCCTAGCGGGTGGCAGGAGAGGCAGAGGTCTCTTGTTAGACAACTGCCGGGCTTGTGCTATAGTGTGTGTGGTGGGTGCCACTCCCTGCATTGGTAGGCTGGTGTTCGGAGGTTGAGGTGACTTGCAGACTACGCCCTGCGGTAGCCCTGTCGGCTTTAACAAAGCTGATGAAGGTGGCAGATGGGAGTGCTGCTGCTGCAGAGGCTGCTGCTGCAAAGGTGCAGGAAGGGGGCTAAAGTGCTCTTGGCGAACTTTTAAAATCTCTGTCTCTCTCTGGCGCTGCCGGTTTTGAGCCAACTTGCTCTGCAACTTTTTCCTCACTGTTGCCCCTTTCTTTAGGTCATCATCCTCCTCATTGAAAGCAAAGGGGTCTTCTAATTCTGCCTCCAGGTAGTGGAGAGGAAGCCTAGCCCCTGGAGGGGAGAGGGACATCCCATCCAGTCCATTGGGCATCTTCAAGGCCAGGGTGGGCACTGTCAGACTGAAGGCCATAGCATCCATCTGATGCCTGACCTTTACCTCCTCTATGGGATCATTCTTTTTCTTCCTCTCCTTTTTCGGTATAAAGCCAAGTACCTGCAGGTGGCTGTTGCAGTACCTTTGAAAAGTAAAAGCAGTCAGTTATTAACTCAAGTCTTGTAAGTAATATCTGAAGAAAACAGACATCGCTAAAGGGGAATCCACACACACCCATCTCATGCGAATTTAGATCAAAACACAAGAGGTTTTATGAGTAGTGCACTCAACTGCTTCTAATACAACAGGTAACTGCAGTGTTCCCAACCTGTAACAGAAAACAAAAGCTTATACAAGTGACAATTTGTAATCTTAAGATATAAAAATCCTCCGTCATTATTCATAGGAGATTCACACACAACCATTCAAAATATTTACTCTCTAATAGGGTGAATACTCACAAAACAAAGCAAACAAAACAAATGGACTGTCTGATACATAAAACGGTAAGAACTCAAGCCATTAACTCTAATCATTTCGAAAGCTCCCAAGAAAAAGTACATTGAAGACTACTTCCTTTCATTCAGCTGTTCTTTGACTGGAAGTAATTAACATTTTCATCAACACACACATTATTGTTATGAATTCCACTGTAGTAGGGAGCAGTTTCTTACATGGACAATCTCACTAGAGATACCTGCTCAGAAGGGTGACTATTTGCACTTAATGAACAAATAGAATAAATATTTAAGTTCTTTTTTAGTAATTTAACATGATGAATTTTGTAGTCAGAGGATTAGCTGCATGTTCTTCAAACAAAAGTTTAGCTTAAAAGAAATTCTCTGCTGCTAGAAAATGTTTACACAATGCCAGGAATATGTATACATACAATCCACAAACATGGACTTTAAGCTCTTCTAATAGAAAAAAGCTTTTAAAGTCATGTTATTAAAAAAGAAAAAAAGGAAAGAAGTCTTTGAAAGTTTGTCATGAAAATTAAAAGGAGAAGAGTTACAATTTATGGCCACAGATAACATACTATGAAGTAAACAATTAGGTTTTGTCCGATTAAAACAAGCAGGTGATAGAAATATAGGAACCATGATCTGATCCTTTTCCTGTTTCACACAGGTAGGCCCTCCTGCCTCTATAGAATGCCACCAGCAATCAGACTTCTGCCCTTGCAGGATCCCATCTATAACCTGCACCTTATAGATGAAAACAAAGATAGGAGGAAAAAGTGATGTCTACATCAAGGTGTTAATGAACAAGCTAAGGGCATATCCATCAAGGTATTCATAGATATGAAGAAGGACAAGATAGGGAAATACGTCATGAAGGTATAAAATCTGATCAGTATGAATCTGAGAAAAGTAAGTTTTGTTGAACAAATAGGTTAAAATGAAACTATTCCTGGTCTTCATGGAGAAAAAAAAAAAAAACAGAAAAGCCCAAACCAAACCCCCAAAAAGGTTTAACACTTCAGTTTAGTGACTTTCAACTTGCTGTTCCACCCCTAAAGAAGCAGTGTGTGAACTGCTTCTAAAGGGTCCATAAAAGGTAAAAAAGAAAAAGCAAATTCATATATGCTCCTTAATGATCTCCATACATGTAGTTTCTCGAGGGATCCACACCCATAAGGATTCACAAATCAGAAAAGGCTGAAAAGTACTGCTACTTATTATTGTCTAAATAATTTATTACATTAAGTTCTAAGTAAGAAATAAATCTAAATGAGGCAAGCTGAAAGCCAGCAACGTGTGGAGTCCTTACTAGAATACACTGGAATACTGTAAATTCATACTGGGAGATGCACTTCTAAAAATAAAATTTATATAATGAGGTCTCAATGAAGCTTCCCTTAAAGTCAACAGCACTATTCCCATAATTAAAATTAAGTACTTTTAAAATATTTTGTTTGAACAAGACTGATGAGATCAGTTAGAACAGCACTTTTAGTATGACAGAAGAAAAAACAATAAACAGACATGACAAACGCAACAGAATTTTTCCTCTCTTATTCCAATAAAAAGAGAGTTCTGCTCAATGTGAATGCTTTCTTTATATTGTTCAGAACTTAAATATTGCCACCTTGTGCTTGTGCAGGAGCGAGAAGGTAAAACTGGCTAGTCTGTTTTCATTACAAAAACCAAAGAGAAAGCAAAAAATAGAAAATGTGAATAAACCTATGAAAAGGTAATGAGCTTGCTAACATTCTCTGAGTTTTAGGGTTTTGCTTGTTCATTTAACTCTAACAGCATCGGTTTTATATGGCAGAGAATAAAGCTTTGGCTCTTGCAACTGACCATACTGCATCACTGAAAGCCAACAACTGTCTTACACAGGCATCACTTCTAGACACAAACCCATAGATGTCAGGCTACAACATAATGAAAATACAGATCACATGCAGTTGCAGGCTCCAGTACACATTGACTTGGCTCTGTGCTTTAGGCTCTGTCTATCAACTCTCTGTCTTCCAGCATAACCGAGGCTGATGCACCTTGCCTGCTGGACTGAAAAGAGCAAGAAGCAGCTGGGAAGAGCACCTAAGTCTTCTCTGTGTAGAGAAGACTACACGCAGGCAGTTTTGGCTAGGCATAATTTACTAGCACCAACTCAACCTTGGTCTTGCCAGGCTCTAGCTGGTCCTATGCAGAGCCAGGCAGGCATGCACACCCACTTCCCTGTCCTTCAGGTTCCAGGATGGCTTTTTAGTTAGCCCTGGCCCAAACTGGCTCTAACTTTATGCGGTGCTGCAGAGCCTGGTGAAGACACTAACTGACTCTGCTGGAACCAGTCTATAACCAGCTGCGTTAAGGCAATAAACTCTTTGGATCAGATGTAATGCCAGGGAAGGCATTAGTAGTTCATGCTCCATGGAAGACAGATTACTGGGAAGACTGGAATAGCACCTGGAAGTAGCACAGCCCCTTTCAGATGGCTCTGAGGTTGAAACCCTTTAGGGTCAAGCTGGCGCTACAAGAGCCAGTTCTGATGTGCCGGTGTTAGTGGCACAATTTGTCACTTCTATAACCTGCCTGTGAGTTATTCTCCACTGCCAGTATCACATTGAGTATCTAGTATACTTCTTCCCCCCTTCCTTATTCAGTGTCAAAGGCACTTATTTTGTGCAGGTGAGGTCGAATGCAGCCAGCACACATGGTTAAGAGTGGTGGGTTGATATCCATTAAAACTATCATAACATGAAGCACACAAAAGGTGATGGGCTCTGAAGGCTTCAGCTGGACAGTTTCCCACATCACCAGGAGGGCAAGAATCCAGACAGAGAGGTTTTCCACCTACAACTGCATTCTGCTTCCCAGTACATCCCAGACTGGTATTAAGTTCTGTCACTTATTTAAAGGGAGATCCAAATAAACTGGAGAGCATCTTGCATATTAACAAAATATTTAAAGATTCTCTCGAAAGAGCAGAATTAGAGATAAAATGGTGTTTAACCCAGGTAAATTGTAATAAACCTATACTTAAAAATTAAGTTGAACTTCATTACCTATGTGTGTATTTGGATAAGAAAGAATTAGGAGACATGTATTCAGAGGAAATACAGATACAGAACCCATGTCTATATCATCCCGTACACATTCTTTAAAAAAAACAAGACCATGAATAGAGAAACGAGACTTCAAATAAGGCAATGAAGTCATGCACTATTAATAGATTTAATTTGTAGAATGTTAATAGTTAATAAGAAATCTAATAATATAGCAGCATATTAAACATCTTTGTGGCTGGTAGTATCTCATTTGTCTGGGGTCAAGTGATAATTTTTTTTAATTATCTGTGGACAGACTATGAAGCTTTTGGCCTATAATGCATGCATCCTGTTAAGACATTTTATTTTTTATAACCTTTAAAAGTATATAAGATGATACCTGTCAGAGCATCATACAGCCTGCTTCTGATCATGTACAGTTACATGTCTAAAACTGTGACAAAATGACCATCTGATAGTAATTTTGTACACAGAAAATTAAAAGCTACAAGTGAAGAACTAAGACATAGCAAACATCTTTATATTGAACAGAGTGTGAAAAGTCTCCTAAGAAACAGATACAGGTTTCTGTTGGTTTGCCTGCCAAAAAAAAAAAGTTTAGAGCAGGCACAGTCTTATCACTAGCATTCATTAAATTTTATTGTTAAAATTAAGCTCTGCCCTGAGAAGCAGTCTTTTAAAATATTCTTTCAAACTATCACATCCTCTCATTTGAAATTAAAAGTTTATTTTCTCCTTCAGACACCTGCTGTCCTCTTCAAGTACTGTAATGTGACACTCGGCATGCAATTGAATTATTCTAATATAACATACACCAGATGTCATGACCACACTTCACTTTAACTTGAGAAAAATCAAAAAGAACAAAGTGTGAACTCAATTCAAGGTGTAAAGAAAAATCTCAAATTCCATGGGAACATACAAGTCCTAAAAAGTGTCATTAAGTACTATTATTTCTATTGTTTTTAAGTATGACCCCTGGTAAACAGCACCTCTGGCTCAGTCAGCTCTTGCATCTGAAATTACAGCATACCATTTGCACTAATAATTTCCATGATCATTTCTGCGAGCTCATTTCCAAAGAGCCTCAATTGTATAGCAGCAAAGAAACAGTTACCGACTGTCAAATTACAGCTTAAAGTTATTCATCTTGTGCCATTTGAGCATTTGCCCTACAGCTTTTGACAAACATTCGTGTTTTTTTCTCACTTCATCAGTCTCCTCAACTGAAATGGCAGGTGAAGTGCAAGTTAATTTAACAACAGTCCAACTGTTGTTTCAGACAAGAGAGGGTGCTGTGAGCTGAGAAGGAAGTTATATGTAGGGCACAGTGGGAACACTGCTAATAATGCAAAAGGTTAGTGAATGGCAGCTAATAATGTGAAAGGTCAGTGAATAGTGGTTTGATTCTTTTTTGCCATGTTTTGTTTAGGTTAAAAAATTGTTTCTAACAGAACAAGCCTCACATAGTTAACACACACATTAATTAAATACTGTGTTACTGGCAAAACCTGCAACAATGACTGAAAAATTAAAGTCATATATACCTGGCAGCCAAGATCAGACAAATTCTGCTATTTCAGCCCAAGCAACACCAATGAGACTGGTGTTCAGGAAGTCTTAA
>VYZW01005051.1:6962-33903 GCA_013401315.1 Balaeniceps rex
TTCAGGGGAGCGATAAATCTCCCTAGATCTTTCTTCTTGTAAACATGTTTTCCTTCCACATCTGAATAAAAGTCTGTTGGCTATGTAATAGTGACCAGATACTTTGCTGTTGTTTCAAGTGTCCTGTGCCCAGTATGCAGGAATAGACGTTACTTTGAAAATCCAAGTCTCTTTTCTTGGGGTGTGTAAATGTAGGCAGTGCCATTTCAGGCATGGGATTTGTATGGGGGCAGGTTTCAACCATCTGCTGTCACAAGTTGCAAACTGAAATCTGCAAAACCCGCATTTGCTGAGAATGGAGTGCAGTTATGTTGTTGATGGCGATGCCAGTATTAGGTATCTCCCTGTGCCAAGTTTCCTTTTCTTTCTTAACCCCTTAAGCCCAGCTCTGTTTAGGGGCATATGCTAACGACAGCATGAAGGTGACTTAACNNCTGTTTAGGGGCATATGCTAACGACAGCATGAAGGGGACTTAACGGATCACAAACCTCCATCCTGTAAATACTTAATGTTTTTTTTCAGAATGTGTGTGTTTGCCCAGCACAAAGTTCCTTTTTCTTACGATAGAGCTATGTGCATTGGTACTGCTATCAAGCAGTCTCCTGGTATGAGATTTTGCAGCAGACCATAAATCAGGTTTAAATTGATCAATATCACTAATTAGACATAGCATATACATTCTCTGTGTAGCACAGCTGAACATGCACTTGTCATGGTGTTTCTCAGGTTTCTTTTTTCATAGAGCGGTCTAATACATAATGTGAAGATTATCACATGTATGAATTTACAGCTGCACAGACCACTTCTTCCTCCTCTTGTGATTAAATGTGTGCACAATATTATAATATTAAGAAGGCTGTTTATCTAGTGTATATAACCAAGAAGGACCTTTACCCGTTTTTCTGTCACATCAAGAGCTATACTTCTGGAACCTTTGGTCAATGCAGTACCATACAGACCCTTCTCTAGATAATATTATTCCAGAGTAACTGGAGATGTAGAAGTGGTTGTGAGACAAATCCAGTTGCTGACTGGTTTCCCCGAATTAGTCTCTAACAGCTGAACTTCTTTTCCAGCTTATTTGAAGGTTTTAGCAGTTTTTGAAGCCACATAGGAGAGGACTTCCCCAGAGAGACTNTTAGCAGAATATTTCTGGACAAATTTTCTAAGTATGTGGTATTCACAACTGTAGATGCAGATACCTCAGATTTGTGATGCATCAGTCACCCACAGAGGAAATGGTTGGTTTGCTAAATTTGCATTCAGAAACAAATCCTCCAATGGCACTAATGTTTTGACATGCCATTAATAATGCACAGTAGGCAGTCCTGTATTTTAAATTCTGTGCTTGGAGAGGGTATGGTGGGCATGTAAACTCTTTAGAGCTATCTGCTCTGGCTAATCTTGAATTTGTCAGCATATGTAAATAACCTGAGTAAATAACGTGGGTTCTGTGCAGACCGTGAGGAAGTACCAGGAAGTTTCAGTGCTGAAAGCTGATGATTTCCTCTGTGTTGGATATGTTTCTTGATTAGGTTTCTCATGGGTTTGTTCATTAAAAAATGCCTATGTTACCAGTATCTGTTCTCCAAGGGCAAGCACGCAAAGTTGTGGGTGGATAGCGTAAGGGCCATTGCAGCTGATAGGATAGCTGAGCTTCCTCCAATTTGCCAGATGGGTTTTGTTCAGTTCAGTCTTGTGCTTTGAACAACTGTCTCTTTTCTCATACTGGTTTATTTCTGCGAGTTCTGTGACTTCTGTTTAAGCTTAATACCTACAAGACATCATGGAAACACTATAAAAATTATCTAGTTGTATTCTTCCATTAAGGACTTCTTTATTGCTGAACTTCAGGGAGAACTGAACCACGTAGCAGATTAGTAGCTACACAGCCCTAGGAAGAGTGGTGTGCTGCTGATGGGTTGTTGGGCATCTTGCTTCCTAGATTTCTTCTTTTTTTTGGTATGTGTGCCAGTAGATGTCATTTAGTGAGCATGAACAAATACCTACAAATGTCTAAGTAGCAAGCTATGAGCCAGACATACTTTTTTTTTTTAATCTGGACTTCAATTGAAGCTAAGAATTGGATGGCATCAGCCAAGGAGGTTGTTTTTGTTTCAGCCAGAGGGATATATCCACCAGGGTTACATTTAGCCAAGTTATGCAGGCTAGCATTCTCTGCTTCTCCTATACGTAACTACACTCATGCAAGTGCAAGCATAACTGGCCAAGAAAGATCCAGGAGTATGTTTGATATGCATCATCTTGTAACTCTGATGTAAACCAAGGAAAGAGCTTCTAGGAATGTTACACTGTAAAAAACTTGAGATGAATCACATGAACAGCTTAGAGGGCACCTGGGTGTAAGGGGAAATAGAGGGCGACCACTGTATTTTTGTTTCAGGTTCCTGTTTATTCCTTCATGGATCTAGAAATGTTCCAAAGGTGAGTTATCCTTTCCCGACAGAAGCTTTTTTAAGGAATCATAAAAAATGCCAAAGAAGGATGACCTGATAAAGTTGCTGACTCCTGTTGACCAGATTCCTGTTTCACTTCTTTGTATGGTATTTTGTGGCCCCATGTGGAATGAAGGATTAGGGGGAATATTTCTAAGGCCACATTTGACAGAAAGACAAATTACACCACCTAGTGGAGTAAAAAGCTTTTCATTTATCTACAATTAAACTTGAGGTGTATAAACAAAGAGAGTAATTTCTAAAATATTCTAGGATTTGCCTTCTAGTTTTTGAAGGTAAGTAGTTTTTGAAGAAAGTACTGATACTTCTTTGTAGCAGTACTGCCATGCAGCACACTTTCTCTGGGTATTAAGTGGTTGCTGGCTCCTAGAGGCCATGTCACTTGATGGATCCTGAACCCTGAGGTAGGTTCAGGTCTCAGCCCACATCCAGGGAAGAACTGGAGCCTACGGAAGGGATCCTCAGAGACCAGCTCAGCTAGCCAGCAGAAAAGGGATATGATGGAAACCAAAGATCTATTCCTAAGCAGGCTGGTGTCTCCTTCCAAATAGTTTCTGTGCTTTAATTCTCTCCTGGAGTTAATTTTCTGAGCTTATGTCTACATTAACAGGTACTGCAGCCTAATAGGAGTGCCTCCTTTAACAGGAGAGTTGGTGCTGAGGAGCTGATGTGACTGCTGCAGGTTTCATTAGCAGTTGGAGGATGTTAGATGTACCCTTGAAGTGTAGCTGCCAACAGCTTGCATCTGAAAGAGCACTGTCCAAGAGCACTCTGCAACATGAATAAAAGCACAGTAAATGGGGATGATCAGTAAACTCTGTTCAAAGGTGTGCTGCTGATCCAAACTAAAGTGAAGTGGCACCCAGAGGCCAACGTTAATTGCTTTAGATTGGGGCACTCAGTAGTGTCTGGATGTGATCTCATAATTTCTATTGTTTTTCACTTGCCAGCCTGAAGAGATTGAAATGACTGGAGGAGATGGGCAGTGAATGAAGTGAACATACTGTTAGTAAAATTGAAGTGGTGAACTTAAGTTGTCTAAAGTCAGAAATAGGTAACTAAGTACATGTAGTCCCTTGTGGTCCATTTCCTGTGTGGACAAATGATGAGCACATAGCATCTTCAAGGATAAGTATCTAGTTTAACACCATCATGTAAGTTCCCTCTGTGGAAACAGCAATCTCAAGAAGGTGAGTTGTCACATCGGTCTAAGAATAAAACCTTGTGGAAGTCCCTCTCATGCCCAGTCAAGAGGAACTATGACAATGTCAATGAAGAACGGGACTGTAACTGTCTAAACAAGATTAGTTGCTTTCCTTCCGTATTTTCCAAAAGCTGAAGACTAGCTTTTATCTGCTTACCACTACAGCTTTCAACAAGAAAATATTGCTTTAGATAATTTACTTGTCGTCTGTCAGGCCAGCTTTCTTGTTCTGCTGGAGGAACATCCTACCTAGGAATTCTACCAGTTTTGTTATTTGCTGGTCTGCAAAGAAGCCTAGTGTAAAATGAACGTTTTTTTCATAATGTGTGTGAAATATCACAACTGTAGAAATTCAAAGAAAACACATAGAGAAAAAAATAACCAAAAATGTTAACCATCAGATGTATGCTTAATTAGTTTCTGATGGTTTGGGGAATGGCAAAGGCACTGTACTGAATGAACATTGCCAGTGTGCTACTGAACACCGTACATCAATTTCTGTGAAAGTAGGTTATCAGGAGAGTGGTCACAAGTAGGATGGAACGTGCAGTACGTGGATGACTGAAATCATAACAAGGGAATCACTTAAAACCAAAAATGTTGAAAGCAAACCCACTGGAAATGTGGCAAACCCCAGCCCCAAGCACTTAGCGAAGCAGTGGAAATAGCACCGATGTGTTTACAAATGTGGCCAAATTACAGCTTTTCAAGTGCAACTTACACTGCCTTCCGTGGTAGAGCTGTATTGAAAGACTCTGGAAAATTCCTTCTGTTACCTGCATTTCTGTCGAGTCGTGATCTGAATCTACCCGTCAAATGTGTTACAGCTAGTGACTGAAATATTCCTCCATCATGTCTTCCAGCTTGCATTGGGTAAGAAAATTGTACACTCTGGTCTTGTACCCTATAAACTCTTTGTTGGATTTTAAAGCAACCACTCAGAAATCAGGAATAATTAAGCTTGAGAAGTTTCAGAGCTGGGCAAAAAAAGTTTCTCCCATCCTGAAATGCATCCTGAGATTTCAATATTTCTCAATGGAATAAAACCAATACCTTGTTGAGGTTTTAGGCAGGGAGATATGCAAAGTGGGGATTTGCACCTGAGCCTGCCACCTTCCCATCAAGCACTTGCTGTGCATCTGTCATGGTGTTGACTATGCTTCCTCCTTCTACCCTGGAACTGAACAACTTTCTAAATTAAAATTTTCATTGGAACTGCTACATTTATATAAAAAATTCTGATATTGACACAGCATTTTCCACTGAAAACTGTTAAGCAATTCTCAAGAACTTCTCCTACATGCTATAAAAGTTTGACACCTTGCCTGTCCAACACAGTACATGCCAACGGATACATTGCAGCAGCTGTTTTTGTCCTATATAATCTATGATTTTTGATAGTTTGTGTGGGCCAGATGATCTGCTGGTAAAAACTGACTTTGGACCACTGAAATTAGTGAAGCAATGAATTAATTAATAAAGTAATGAATAATCCTACTTGAGATTAAGGAATGGGTTTTCAAAAATACCTAAAAAATGTTTCTGTGTGATATAAGGCAGTCCCACCTGGAACTGGACAGACAGACTCAGGTAGGAGTAGTAGAGTAGCTGTGTCAGTATAGTGCTTTTCCTGGAATAATTCCCCCTGCAGCCAAGAGTGACATGATAACACAGCCATCCTGCTTCTCCTTCCAAGCTGCCCTGGATGTTTGCCTGTATAGCATTGATCTATGGCATATAAATACATACCAACAGACTTAGGTGTACAAACCCAAATGAATTGTGCTCCCAGATCTTCTGGTTTGATGTTTGTTGACTATAGATGGACAACCCTTATACAGTGTTTCTAGGGAGGTGAGGTACTCTGCATCTTGCAGATTTTGGAGTTTACAAGATGATTTAGAAATGCCTGAGGCTGCTAAAGGATGGCAGTTTCTCTAGGCTCTTGTATAAGCACTGAACTTCCCAAAATCTCCACTGTTCAGTCTAGCAGGATCTTCGTTCAAGTGAGGGTGGTGATAAAAGCCTCTAGATGTGTCGCTCAAAATACATGCAGAAAGACTCTTCTTCCAGATGGGTAGGGTACCTTAAAACTCTTGCATGCTGCTCTGGCTTTTTTGTGCCTTATAAAATGGGAAGCATCCATTTTTAGACACTCTGAAAAGCCTGCCCTGGCCAACTTCTCATTCCTATTTTGTTGGATGTTTCAGGCAGAACTCGTCCCATATATTAGAATATTTTACACCTATGAAAATTGCCATCTGCGACAAAGCATTTTTAAACCAGTTGAAACTTGAGACTTTGGTAAAATACCCCACTAAAAGATTCTGATGTTGTTGCAGCTGATTGCAATGAAGTGTGCGTTTTGCCTAGCCTTAATTGAGTCACTGCAAAGAACGTTTAACTTAGTCTCACAGGAGGGGATATTTGATGTTGTTTTTACATCAACCTAGCTGAAACCTTCCAACATTTCTAACAGACTTTGTTGATAGCTAACAAGACATGTTTCAAGCTGTCTGTTCTTAACAAAGTCTCCTCATTTTTTTTTTTTTTTTTAAATCTAATTGAAAGTATTTATATAGAGCTTGAAATTCTAGACAGGCACAGGATTTTGTTCAGAATAATTGCCAGTGTACAATGGAGGACTTTTCTATAGTATTTTTTGTGATTCTCCCCTCCTCCAATCTCCTGGCCAAAGCAGATTTCTGCTAAGCGGTATCAAAAAACCATAGCAACTATCTTGTGACAGAGCTGAAGAGGTTTTGTTCTGCAGAGGACCCATTAATCACTTGTATATCCCCCAGCCCACAGTCCCATCCAAAGTGATTCTGGGAATTTTCTGAGGAAAATTGTTGCTAAATATTTGTATGGGGGAAGCACTCCCCTCAGAGCGACCCACGGGGGAAGCGGAGTGTGTTATTTGTAGCGTGTGTGGCTGTGTGAGGCTCTAGGGATGGGGGGATGCTTATTACCAGGAGATGGGAGTTTTCAGTCCCATCAGGGGAAGGAGGAGCAGGAGCAGGGAGTTTGCCTGGGGAAGGGGTCGGAGGCAGGCTGGCGGAGCACCGGGGGAGAGCAGAACATGTGTAGCGGGCTTGTTAGGGCACACATCTGGGCGGTTTTCCATCAGGTGCGTGTGCTGGTGCTGGAGACCTGCTGGTTGCTCAGTAGGTGCCCCTGCTCCTTGCAGTAACACAAGCTCCCTACTCTCAGCAGCTGGCTGGGCAGCCACCACCCCTCTTCTCAGCCCATTGCTCTACTCAACCGCTTTAAATTACCCCTCTAGGGTCAAATGTTTTTCCCTGTCACTGAATCATATTTCCTCTTTTATTTAATTGCTAGATGTCAGCTATTACTTGTTGTTTTTTGCGCAGTAGCAGTTCAAACCAAGTTTTCAGTGGAGTCCATTGTTCAGAATGTGCCAGCAATTAAGCTTTGACCCATCAAAACAGTCAAAAAGTTCCCACTCGCTCACTGCATTTACTTACTCACTGAGTCCGTAAGACCTCCCAGCTGCAGTAAAAATCCAGCCCACTGGAGGCTGTATTCTTGAATACATCAGCCGCCTGCGACACAAACAGCCGCCTCAAATAATTTTGTGAACTTAAGAGTCCAGAAAAATGAGTATTTAGGAAATCTGAACGTGGCTCTTCCTGTATCCTGATTGTCAGTATTTACCCCAGACACACAAACAATAAAAGCCTTAGAACAGAGAGTATTTCTATACCCTAATCATATTTGCTACTTTCATATAATTATACAGAAAAGCAATTGCTGTGTGATCAGCTGGGTAGAGGCAAAAGTGGTTGTTTGTGCATGGAAGAGGGGTGGCCCTCAGCTCCCCCTGTCTTCTGGAGTGCCGTTTGGATGGAAAATAGGATCCCATCTTACCTAATGATTTATGTGAAAACATGTCAGTGCTTCTCAATGCCTCAGAGGGGATGTTTTCCCACGGAAAGTTGCATATCTGCCCTAGTGCTGTCTTCACATCTTTACACCGGGCCATGTTTTGCTGCCACTTCACGGCACAAAGATAACATTAACAGTCGGGGCCTCACACTGTGCCGTTTCCTTTGCAGATTCGTTGATTCCCTTTTGAGGCCCCTAACTGTATTCAGGGTCTCTTTGCTTTGCTTTCCCTCCTGAAGGAGAGCTAAGGCTATTTGAGAGAGACCCTGCCCCTTCGCCTCTAAGCTGGGGTAAGTCACGTCATGACCAGGGGAGGTGAAAATCTCTTGCTTCAGCTGCAGTTAGATGACTGTTATTATACAGCTGCTAACCAAAACCTCACGATAGTTTTTTTTGGACTACATCTCTGAACCCTCTCTTCTTAGGTTTGTTTTCAGGTGATACATTTTTCCTAACGCTTTGTATGTGTGTAGGCGGGGTGACAGACCAGTGTCCTATCCTTAAATTGCAAAGGGTTTAGCTCTGTGTAGTGTATTGTGTGTTCAGCTTGAAGAATAATCTCTACGCATTTCCTTTGTTTAGGCATAAAACCCCACCTCTCAGTTTATGTCAGCATAAGGAGTGTTTAGTGTCTTTTTAGAAATCCGACTTCAGGAATTTTGTTTTGTTCACATATATGAGCAATGAGAGTGTACTCTTGAAGACATAGCTCCTGGAAAAGAAAGCAAGGTGTGGTGAACAATGTGAATTAACCCGTGCTAACTGGCTAGGTTGACACCTAGGTTGGCATGCTTAGAATTTGGTGCAACTCCAGTGAGGTCAGGATGAAGTCTGCATCTACATCATTTAACACAGGCTATGAGAAAGCAAATTATATAGAGACTGCAAAATACGTTTTCCATTCATTTGTTAGGGTGAAAAAAAGCCTTCACATATATGCCAAATGTAGAACTAGAAATAACAATTTTATTTTAAACTTTTTTCATTGTGTAACTAGACAGGTCCTACCCTTGTTAAATTCATTGTTTCATTCAGTGCCTGCCATTGTGGTTTTCAGTGTCTGGCCAACTTTTATTTCAAGAATATCCTCTTATTTTTGTCTATGCAAACTTAGTGAGACTTTGTGACCCACTGGTATGCAAAATTATAAACCACCTGAATTTAGTGGTTAGGGAATAGATTCTAAACTTTATATATACTATATGCAATGTATGTAAAATAATGAAAAAAATCCTCTTCTTTTCCATTGCAGGCCTCTGGGTGCTCAGAATCAGTAAGAATGTTAGTTTCCCTCTACAGCTGTTACTAATGACCTGATCTCACTTCTTTACTCTCACTCTCTCTAATCTGCCTTCATCCCTCTCCCAGTTATGAATGACTAGTGTTATGAAGAAGGCATGCTCTTTGTTTTGTTGAATGTTGTAAAATATTCACTAGAATCATATAAGAATTTGTCCTGCTGCTGGCAGAAAGCAGCTCTATAAACAATGTGCTCCTTTGTTTGCCTGAAGCATGGTAACAAATGGATTATGTGTAACAGCCATCTATAGGGCTTTTATTTCATCTCCATTCAGGCTCTGCGTGTTTTGCACTGCTTTTAATGAGGCTGCCTGAACTATGGTAACCCCACGGTACATTTGTAAGCAAGAGATATTAGATGAATCAACCCCTTCCAGGACTGCATTATGAGGTGATCTGCTTTCATTACAGGATTTATTTTATAGGTGGTAGACCTCAGCGAGAGGACACAGCAGGCACAAGCAGCACTTATCTGCTCTGTAAGGCCAAGTTCAGGGTCTGCATGAATGTGTATCTCCTTTCCCACAGACAAACCTCCATTCGTTGTGTGGCTTAAAACACAACCTTTTTTGTGTATGACCTCTCCTTTGCTCCCCTTCTGCTTCAGCCTCATACTGGAATGATTGATAGTCCTTTATAAAATACTCCATAAAGAACTATTTTACTTCCCCATCAGCATGAAAGCTTGGGTCCCCCCACACAAAAAAAGTACAAAACCCTGCATCTCGCAGCAGAATGAAAAGCCTCTTCTTCCCTCTGCCTTTCTGAAGTGTGAAGGTTTCCTCTCTGGAACTGGAAATGTTTATTCCCTGGCAATAGAAACCACTGTTGTCAAAAACAACCAAACACATATTCATATAAGTACAGATAGATGCCTTCTGTTTTCTCTGGAGGCCTATGAAGGTTTTACTTTTTTCTCTTTTTTTTAACATTGTTTACAACTTTTACCAGAGCAAACCAGGATTCACAAATGGCGTAGTGCCCTATTTAAGTCTTTCGTGGTTTCTTCGAATGTACTCTGTTCTCAAGGTCTTCCATTTGTTCTGCTGCTCTTCAGTCACTATCGGAATCAAAACTGGGTAGTTTTTGCGTAGGAAATATTGTTACAATACAGAAGACAATTGTAAGCACAACAACAAAGTAGATGAAAACAAAGCCACGTGGCAGTTCACAGGCCTCATCTTCCTCTTCTCTGGACACATTTTCCGTATGTTGCTTTAAGTGTTTAGTTGTTAAAAATTATAGCTCAAGAAATTCTTGACTTTGTAAATAGGGGACCCAGTGAAAAACTGGGGGTGGTGGAAGAAATACAAGAGAAGCCATTGCTTTGGATAACCCCCAGAAGCAGACTAGAGATTCGGGCCTTGAAGAAGTTGCTGCTGTTAATTTTTCAGATTTCATGGCTGGAAGGTGGCTTTGGCAAGGAATTACTGGCAGTAAGGTAAAATCAGGTTGAACTGTGAATTGCTAAGTCTTAACGAGAATCCTAACAACACAGGGCTGCAGGTAACACCTTGTGCTAATTGTAGTCTTCGCTAGCTAGCAGTAGTGAAGAGCAAAGCCCTGAGATTAAAAGTACCATGAACAAAAAGGGAGAGGTCTTATAACATAGCTTGTTATTATAGGAAAAGAAGAAAGTCTAATGATGAAGACAAATTAATTAGCAAGGAAAACTGCTTGGGGGAAGACTTTCCAGTTTTCTAGGTTTTTTTTTTATTTCCTTTCAATAACAAATCAACCCCAAACATTCCTCTCCCCAGCTCCACTTTGTGTAAAAACATACAGTGGCAGGCTCATGGAATTCTCCAGCTATTTTATTTTTAGTTTTACTTTTTAATAGAGAAATCCTTTCCATTTTCCAATCACTTCTGATTTCCGATTTTACTCGTGCAATTGTAGTCCCTCTACTGCATACATTTCCTGCTGTCATAAACATGTGTGCCGTGTGCATGTATGAGATACACCAAGGTAAAGAGAGACAGACCCTGAGTCTTGGCTTCATCATTTTTTATGTGTCTATCTCCAAATGCCAATACCTGGAAATGAGAGACTGAACTGCCCAGAAGGCAACTTCTGATCTCTTGAATGAAAATGTTCATTACACTTTATGTGCATGCACTTTGTGTCATTGAGCTGCCGAAGTAGGCAGCACCTGCATACTCTTGGGAAATGGCCTGTAATCGAAAGAAGATTACAAATGTATTTGGGAGCACTTAAAAAGGCTGATGAAAAACTTGAGGGGAAGGCTTTTTTTAATGAATATTTGTGTTGCTGGGTGATAAGCGTGGGTTTACTTAGTAGGGCTTTACTGTTTATTTCTACTTTGACTCTATGTTTTAATGAGTATAAAGGCATGCAGCTCAAGTATCTGGGCACTTATTTCCAGTATAATTAACAATTAATGAATTAATTTCCAACATTTAATTAGACTGAATTTAAATACAGCACGTTTCAAACTCAAGACTCTGGAAGGCATTTAAAAGGACGAAACTGCATGCTGTCACACATCTATTATGCAAGTTTAAATGATACCACGTCTTGGGAAGCTGCATCTGAAAGGTAAGTTGGCTGGTACTTTGGAAGCTGATCCAGTTTTAAAGTGAGAGATGTTTCAGATAACATGGAGTGCTTAATCCTTTCCATTCATCCTCCTCCCCTTTCACTTAAGGCCTAATATTTTCTTGGAAAAATCTGGTTATATGCTTTCAGTGTCTTGCCCCTCTGAAAAAAAGCTGCAAGCTTCCATTGCTTTTCATTCCCCCTGGATCTGTCAAAAGGCTGTAACTATTGTGAGCAACAAAGTGTTTGGATGTGTCACCCCAGGAGTCAGTCTTTGATGGGCTGAGTGAAGGCAGAATGAGGACTGAAAATGTAAAGCTAGTTAACAAGTTACTTAACAAACACAAATCCTGTATTTACTACCTTCTACTGTGAAGGAACCTCAGATATTTAATAAGACCTTTCTGTGTCGGGTGGCTGGTGCGATCACACAACAAGCGTGAGCACTATTAAGTGTCTTTCTGTGGTAACCTATCTCTAGTTATAAGAATGTAACTCATTTTCAAAACTAAAACTGAAAAGTTGATCATAAGCAATCACTGAATTTTTGGCTAAGGATTTTTTTTTTTTGCATTTGAGAATAAGGAATATTTTTTAGGCAAAATGAAATGTCATAAGATGACAAAAAACTGCAAACTAGTTTTAAACCCACTGCCTAAATGTTTCTGAATAGATGTTAGTAGACATTTAGCTTGCTAACTGTCCAACAAGGAATTGTGCAACAGCTGTAGAGTTAAACAGCCTTCAGCTATCTGACTTTATGGACCAACTTTTGTGCTGATATATATTTGAATATATCTGCCACTGAAGGCAACGAGACTATGCTGATTTACATCAGCTGAGATCTGGCCTTGTATCCCGTGAAACAAAACAAATTTAGTTTTCTTCCTTCTGCACTTACTTCTCCCGCCAGACCCAATTTCACAAAACCCCGCTGCACCAGCTAATAATCATCATCATCATCATCATCATCATCATCTCCGCAGCCCCAGGTGGGTGCCCCTGCCTGAGCCCGGAAGCGCGTGAGCTGCGGGCAAGCATTGGAGTGAGGGCTGGGATCCATCTCTGTGCCGAGGGGGAGATCCCCTTCAGCTTCACGCTTGGCTGGTGCTTTGTTTGCCGTTGAATGCTCCCCCCTCGGAGCCTTTGTGCGGCGGCGGGGGCCGAGGTGTGAGGCAGCCGCCAGCCGATAGCCGCGCCATGCGTGGACAGAGCATGACCAGTTTGGCTGCAGCCAGTCACCGCCGGGCTCGGCGTTACATCACCGTCAGCCCACGGCTCGGCCAGACGGAGCCAAACAGGCTCCTCGTTGTTTTTCCTCTTTTCACGGACAAGAAGAAAGCCTGGGAAAAGAGCAGGGATCCCAGACCTTCCTTGAGAACAGCCGAATATTGTCTGCATGGTAATGAAGGGAACAAAACCACAAAACACTCCCCCTCGCAAGCTGGGATGCACAAAAGCGGGGTGCGTAATCGGAAGGAGCGGGCAAGGGCAGCGTGGCGCGGTGAGGAAATAACCCGCAGTCCCCCCCCAGCGCCGGGGGGCGGCTCATCCGCAGAACCCACTGCGGCTCCTGGGAAGGCCAAGCAGCCAGAGCGCTTCCCTCGTTCCTGTTTTTCATGGCGATGCCCTCAGAATTGATTTGGGGAGTCTGTGTTGATACAGTAACACAGCAGCCGGGTCTCTTCCAAAAAAATTATTGTAACACGCGGTGTGCGTTTGTGATTCCAGCTTTCTGTTCCACCCACAGATTCAAGATGGGTACCTAATGCACAGCTTGTCCTTGTTTTTGCAAGCTCCTGATGTTATCTTAAGAGAAAGTGATAGCTTGTTTGTTCTATTTTGATATTCAAAAGAGGTTTAATTTTTCTGTTTGAGATGAGTCTTGGTTGTTGCTTCTTTCAAAAGTGGAAAAATGGACTGGGGAAAGCAAAGGCTTTGTACATACTTTGGACACCATGAGCACCTGAATCATTACCATTTGCTGGGAGCAGGTCCATCTCCTGTGAAATTTCTGCACTCACAAACATCCGTCTCTTGGCAGCCAGGCGTAGTGTCCCTGTGGAGAAACACGGTTGTCATGGGAAACTGCGATCATGGAGAGAAACAAGTTTCGTGAGCGATTAGGAGACTTGTCTGTCTGCACCATGAAGGCAGACAGCAACCTTGTACTCCTCTGGAATCCAGAGCAGAGCTTGGCCGTGGGGCAGTGAGCTCTTGGAAGGCTTGTGCTACTGGACTATGTTCCACCACACCTTTGCACAGGCTGGGGTCTTCTAGGACTCTCCAGGCAGGCATGCTCCTCCATGCCTCGTTGTGTTCCCTAGCTCCATTTCTGCTGCATGTGATATTCCTTCTAAAACATCAATAAGGAGGATGTCATCTGGGTGGTGAAGAGGAACCCCACCTACCCTAGAGTATCTGTTGTTGCTGTCATGCAGTTGTGCTAGTGACAGTGACAATGCAAACATTTATTTGGGAACTGAGAGCTCATTCTGCACACCTCTGAGAATTATCAGAAACTATCTTCTAATTTGCAGCCACATTTTCTTTATCATCCGTCTTTTACCATATGTTTTTGTGACAACGTTGTTGTGTAAGTTAGTCTTTCCCTTTTCCAGTATTTAGCCTTCTGTTATATTTATAGGAGGCAATCATTCCTTCCCAGACTTCTCTTGGAGACAACCAAAAAGCCAACCTCTTCCTGAAGAACCATTTAATGTGGTTCTTGTCTAGCCTATGCAGATGGGTTTCTTTTTAGAGAAAACTACAATGTGGAGAGGAGCTGAATGAACATGAAGATCAGGCCCAAGGATGGAGTATATATGTGTTCATTGCATACAAGACATCCAGCAGCTCAAGTGTTTCAGGGCTCCTTGATAGCCCTCCTCTGATCTGTTCCACTTTTATCTCATCTTTTTGATCAGGGCTGAGCATAACAGTGAACCAGAACTGTATCAGTGGCCTGTAAAGCGGCATTCAGCCCTCTCCATCTCTGTTAGAATTGTGTTTCCTCAGGTGCCCTAAAACTAACAGGCACTGCATAACGTTGCCTCATAACTATCCTGTAATTGACCAACACACCCAGGTTTACTCCATCTTTATTACATGTTGTGTGGTATGAAAGATAGTGTAAAAGGTCTGCAGAGAAATACAGAACTTTGTACATCCATTGAATATCTATTCATAAAGCCTTCCTGATCTCTGCAGTGATAATTTTTTCCACTAATGCATGAGATCTGATTATAGTCTGCATCATTACAAATGTTACCACTGGTTACAGAATTATCCACTACTTAAAAAAAAAGTTGCTATAATTAAAACAGAGTCTTCATTCAGATGTGCTTTTACAAAGAAGGACCTCAGTGCACGTTCTCTGTTGTGATAGTACACTCTGACAGGCAGAAAATGGGAAGAATTGTTTCAGCTTCTTAGCTACTGTGAGCTTGATGGTAATTAATTATGTGAATAGAGGTGTGTTGTTCATTTCTGTTGACAAAACACAGTCCCTTTGCACATGAAGATGAATCGTTGCTTCCCATAAGGAGCCAAGTCTGGAGCAAGTGTAGTAAATTGCAAATAACCTTGCAGTAGATTTCTCGGACGTGCGAAGAGGGTTGCAGTCCATTATCTGAACGTATCAGTTCTTTAGTGGTACTAGCCCAGTTAGAGCAAGAACCTTAGAAACGTTTTTTTTTTTTACCCTAAAACTTAATTTGACTGAACTACAGACAAATAAAACTAATGCCTAAACATACTACAGTCTGGTTCACACCATGTCTCTACTTCTCTCAGAGACCAGCATGCTCTCAGAAAACTATTGACAAGGATGTACTTTTCCTTACTTGGCTGAAAGATGATAAAACACAAAAGCAATGCTTGGCTTCAGCAGCTTTTCCCAAAGATTAAGGAAGTTGTTCAATCAACTCAAATAGTCTGTATCAATGCTTCTTTTTCATTCAAGAAGTATACATGATGAGCCTGAAATAATTTTAGAGCCAATTTACATGTTGGACAAAGCCTTTCTTCAGCTTTCAGATCCATGTGTAACTCTTTAGTGCCCTCCCCTGTCCCAGCTTGGAAATGCCTACATCTAGTACAGGAACTATTCATCTGTGGTTAAGAAAATAAAATTGTGACTTTATTCCTAAAATGAAATATTACTGTTGGCTGTTTTCTCTCCAAATTCAATATATTTGTTTCAGAAGTGGGGAACGGGGCATTTAATTCATTTGGAGGAAGAGAAATCAAAGAGCACAAAAGGAATGTGGATGTGCCATCTTTCTATTTTGCACATTTTTTTCCAGTGCTGTAATGATAGTGACTTCTCACTGAAATATGTCAGCGAATGGCAAGTGGAAAAAAAGTTCAAGTTAACGCTTAAGCTCACCACTCTCTAGGCCAGTCAGAAATTCTTCCATCTGGGTCATTTAGCATTGAACATGCTGTGCATTTCACGTGGATGAGAGAGGATGGGTGTGTAAAAGTATGCTATCTAAATCAACACGTTAGTCAAAGAAAGAAGGAATTTAAGGGTGGTGGAGACAGATACAGGAGAATGAAGAAAAAGATCTATTGTGTTTGCAGATGCAGGAGACTGACCTCATCGGTACTTTAAGATGGCTTTACTGGCACTGTGGACAGCCAGGGCACCATCTCTACTGCCGGTCTGCCCTGGGACTGTACCCCTGCAGCCTCACCTCATGCCACTGCATGCCAGTCCCACACAAGGGCAAGAAGGTCTGATGCACAGTCAAGAGACTCAGGTTCTTTAGACTTTTGGGAGAGGTTATCTGAGCTAGCTGTGGTCCTTGGCTGCAAAAGGGTTATCGCTTCACATCCTTGGACCAGTGCTTCAGTAATATTTACTTACACAGAGTCCATCTCATTTCCTTCCTAGTAAAGAACAATTTCCCCATATGTTACTCTCTCATCTGCTTGTCACATTCTCCCTAGATGAAGTAGAATTCACTGATAAATTAATCTGCCACTTTCTGGTCTGTCCTTTTGTTAAGTTTGATAGCTTTGATGAGCATTGTAACCAAGACTGATATGAGAGGTATCAGTATAAGCAGCATGAAGGTTTTTGGTTTTATTTTGGTTTGCCTCTTTCTTATTTCATTATAATTTTCTGAGATAACTCTGTGATTGTAATTTTCTGAGGTAGAGAGAAATTTATGTCCTGCTTTCCACTGGTTTCCTTCTGCCATGCAACGTTGTGCTAAAATAGGACTCTGTCCATCTGTCTTCCTTTGGTACACAGGTACTTTTTGCATGACTAAAATTGGATCTTATATCCTGCAAGACGTTTATATGGGTTAGCTTGTCTTAATATGCTTTAAAAACAAGTAAATGGAAGAAAGACAGACAGTAACTAGAATATATGGGTCAAAGATTTCTTCATCCTTCAGATAATCCAGTTATTTTAAAAAGAAGCAGAAAGTAATCCTAAAAGCTGAGTTTATCCAAATCAATTATAAACATTGCTTCAAAATCCCTCATGGATTTTATTTTATATTTCAAAATATTTTTGTAAATATTACATATCTCAGTTAAAAAAAAAAAGCAACAAAAATACATAGCTTGTTTGTTGGCTACTGGAAGTGCATGTTTTCAAACGGTGATTTGAAAATGTTCTGTTTCCAAGTATGTGGATTGACTGTGCCAGGCCTGAACTGAAGATTTGCAGCATTTGTCAGAACATCCAAACCAACCAGGAGATAGTTTATATTTTGGCATTGAGTATATCATGGCCATCTCTACAGGTGAATCTATGCAGGGTTCACTTTAAGACCAAGGCTTCAAGATATTCATGTGCACTGCAGACATACTCACAGATATCTAGATAGATGTCTGCCCACAGTAGTTCAACACTAGAAGGAACAGTGGGTTCCCTTCTGAGATAAGGCTAAGTAGGAAAAGCAATTTTTTTTTTATTACAGAACAAAGAAAACAGTATTCCAGCAATGCACCATGAAAGACAAGTAATACCAAGTTTCAAGGTTTTGCTAAGCATGAATCAGTGCTACTATTTGTTGTATATTTTATGACATTCACCCACTGACAGGATTTCCAAAGACAGCACTACTAGTGAGCTCGTCTTCCTTCAGCACCCACGTTGTCTGGTTGTGCTGTCTGCCCATGGCCACTCTGAGTCAATTCCTTTTTATCACCACACCACTGTGAAGCTGAAGCACTAAAACATATGAGAACTATTATGCTGCTGTTTCTTTATCTCCAAAGACCAGGATAATTTATCTTTATCTGCCTTTTGCTGAAGATAAATGCTGAGACACAGGGCTGTATATGGCTGCTGTTTGCAGCAATGAGAAATTTTGTAGCTGTTGCTAAGTGTTCAAAACCAAAATGTTGTTATAGTTGGCTAAATGTCATTAAAAGCTTCTGGGTTTAACAATAGGCCTTTGTGAGGGATAAAGGTAAGAAATGATTATGCTTCTGTAGGTATTCAGAGAGCTGAAATGAAAGCAGCTTCCATCTAAAATAAAGACACAGCACGAATGGGTTTTGCTATATGATGGTTTTCAGATCTGTGAGATGCAGAATGACTGAAATAGCTGAGAGAAAAGTCTACAAGAGGCAATTAGAAACAGGCATGGGTGAAAACAGAGAGAGAATTTTTGGTCTAAGTGTTGGTCAGAAAGGAATGTTGACCTGTGTGCTGAGAAACCTGCCCTTGCTGTTTAATTTCTCTTGCATTCAGGAAAAGTTACTTTGAACGCTTTTTGTAATAAACTAATTTGTATCTAAGACATGCTGGACTCCGCCAGTTTAACTCCATTTGAAATAACTTACAAGATCCCAGACTCTTGGCTACCTGCTCAGGTCAGAAAGAGGTTACATCACCTTTTCTTTGAAAGGAAAGATCAGTGATAATGCTGCATTTATCATGAAATACTATGAATTGCACAGTATTAGAGTGTTCCTTACTGGACTGGAGTGAGTTTCTGTACCGCATGCTACGTGTGTGGCAAGCAGCAATCAAGTCCATTGCCTGTGCCTCTCCAGAGACTCAGCACATAGAAATCAGAATCACCACTATTATCCTTTCTGATTCCAACTGAAAGTAGGAAATAGTAACCAAAATCTCCCAGCAGATGACTACAATGTATTCTAAAGAAGTGTAGGAAATTCTAAGTGTGCAAATACCTTGCTGTTATGATTTACAAATTAGATTCCTCAATTCTGCTGGGAGCAGGCATATTTCCAACTGTAGGGTTCTTAGGTTATCTCACTTCTACAATCTCTTTGAATTTTTAGCAGGAACAAGTTTTCAAATTGTAGTTGATTTATATTGGCAAAATACAGTTTTACTTTCTTTTCTGGCAAGAAGTGCTTTTGAATTGTTGGTCTGCAGCCTGAAGCTAGGAAATTTCACACAGGCTCTTAAACAAATCTAATTTAATGATGTTCCAGCAGTGGCTGTGAAAGGACAAGGCTCTATCAGTTGCTAAATTTTTCTGCTTTGCTCAGATTTTTTCTTTTTTAGAAAAGAGGCATTATTTTTGAACCATGTGCTTGGGAAAAAAACAATCTTGGTTTCATGAGGCAGAATCCCCCAAAGATCTCTGATGACATTCAGATCAAGGCTTGCCCTCAAATTTGGTCTATTTCCCATTCATCACTTGTTACTTGTGTAGTTGACATCAGCTGAAACAGCCATCTCTTTGGGATCTTCAGCTGCTCTTCCTCACAAAGGCATAGAGCCTAATGCCACTTTGTTTCAGCCTTCCTTTCCTAGGAAAGAAGGCTCTTTACTTCTTCAGATGACACTGCTGCTTGTCTTAGGTTATTGACTAATGGTATATTCAACCACATAAATACAGATTAAAAAAAGAGTTCAAGCACATAGGTCTATGTTGGAGCCTTTGAATTGGAGTATATTTTACTCAGTGAAATGCACAGAATTTCCCCCCTCCAAAGTATTTATTCTTGATTATTTAAAGTCCCGTACCACAGGGAGTTTTTTTCCTCAAAAACTGAAAGCTGTATTTTCTATCTAGAATGCTGTGAATGATACAGTAATGCAATTTTTCAAAATCAAAATGAAAGATACTGCAAAAAATAATTTACTGAAACTCAATATAAATCATATAATAAGAAAATACCATTGTAATGAGTCATCTAATTCACTAACTCAGCAGTTTATAAAACTAAATTTCACTTCAGATTGTGTATTAGCTAGCTACATGTTGGATTAAATATAATTGCGTTTTTGTTTTAGGACCACTAATTGTTCTAGTTTGAGAAAGAACCTGAACATATTTCTGTATTATGTTAACACTGCACTAGTAATGTACACTGCATTACTGAGGCAAAACCATCCCACCTACATGATAGATATAAGCGATTTATTCTCCTCAAAGCTGCAAAAGTTAATGAGGGGTAAGAATTACTTGTCAAAAGATAACTACTTATTACATACGTAAACTAGGTTATCTAGTACAATTTCACTAAATATTTGAAATGTATTTTCATTACATGTATTTAACATATGTTTTATGATAAATTATTTGTAAATTAAATTATATTTCATGGGAATGTCATACAAAATACACCTGTCTAAAAAGGAGGTATTAGCAGCATATGAGGGGGTTTGAACCACTTTGGAAGTAGATAGTACAGAAACACAGTTCCTCTTGGCATCACGATTGTCTGTGCTGCATTGGATGTTCAAAGGGAGGGTCCCCTCTACACATCACACAACTGAAGCTATGTTGAGTAAGTGGGTAGTGTTGATCATGCAACAGGTCCACATGGGGAACCCAACTATCCAGGAGTCCTGGAAGAGATAATGGACTGGCCAGAAAGCAGAGATTTCAGAGCACTGCCCAAGGAAATAGCTTGTGCTGAGGCCCCACGACATGAGAAGCAATATGCTGTGTTTATCGATGGATCCTGTTATGTTGTGGGAAACCATCAGAAGTGGAAAGAAGCTGCTGTGTGGAGTCTCACACAATGGGTCACAGAAGCCACTGAAGGAAAAGGTGAATCAAGTCAGTCTGCAGACATCAAAGCCATCCATCTGGCCCTAGGGATTGCTGAATGAGAAAAGTGGATGGTACTCTACCTCTATACTGACTCCTGGATGGTGGCAAATGCCCTGTGGACGTGGCTACAGCAATGGAAATGGACCAACTGGCAGTGCAGAAGTAAACTCATCTGGGCTGCTGTATTGTGGCAAGACATTGTTACCTGGGTGTAGAATATTGCTGTAAAGGCTCACATGCCCAAGTGTTGTGCCACAGAAGACCATCAGAACAACAAGCAGATAGACTAGGCTGCCAGAACTGAAGTGGCTCAGGTGGTGACTGGAATATTCGTTGGATGCAGCAAGGTTAAAATGAAACCCCTTTAGTGTGATACAATCCAGAGCTCTTGCCAAATCACAAAAGAATAAATTGCATGCTATCTTTTGGGCACAAAAATGGCTGAAATCTTTCTTTAAGTCTTAAGAATATCTGCAATGTAAGAGGCATCTAAAGCCCTTTGGTCATTTGTTTAGCTATTCATCAGTTCTCTCACTTTTTGTCTCAGGCTATAAGATGCTCTGGGTATTTTTTCTAGCTTTTTCTGCAACAGATTCCTTATCACTTAACACTAAATCGCTTCTCTGATGTCTTCTTCTGATTGCTTCTTCTATTTCCTGTAGTTGACATTTTTCATCATCATCAAGTTTTGTCTTTGAGAGTGGTGGTTTCAAACAGTTACTTTCCTTGATGTGTTTTGCTTTCTGTTGAATAGTTTTGGCCAGCATTTCTGGGGCTTGCTGAATTTTCCTCTCAGCTATATTTAACAACATACTTTTGTGTCTTCTTTTCTCTTCCTCTTTCTCTTTTGCTCTAAATTTGGCCATAAAACTTCATTCTTCTTCCTTTAGAACTTTTTCTTTTGATTCTCTAATTGTTTCCTCCATCAGCTGATCAAAGATTTCTTGAGATCTTTGAAGCTTTTGTTCCACAGCAAGTCTCTTGCTAAAGCTCATCAACTCTGACCTGCTGATTAACTCACTTCAGGTGTCTGTGTCTTGTGTTTTTGTACTGGATCAACTCTTTTCTCTTCTTCTGCCCTTCAATTTCTTTCAAACACCTTTTTTCAAAAGCCTTGCCTCTGCAAAGATTATGGTTCAAGTCTGTAGTATCCTTCTCCATGATCTCCTTCTCTCTCAGCTGTTTTTCATGAAAATGTTTCCTGTACTCACCTTAGAGCTTCGATATTTCAAGTTTTGCCTTGCGCTTAGTTTCTTCCTCCTTCACCAATCTCTGCCATCTCTTCTCTTGCAACACGATTTCTTTTGGCCTGGCCTGCAGAAGTCGCTCCCCATCCAGCCTGTGTTTGGCCTTCCCTTCATGCCACCTGTCCAGGCTTTCTGCCAGCAGTTGCCACCTTTCTTTCTCCACTTGGGATTTGAGTTTCTTATTCTGCCTTCTCCCTGCATCCCAAACCCTGGAGGCCTGCAGATGCAACCTCCATGGGAGGGACCATGAAAGCCTCACCCAGAACTGAGGCCCTAGATGGGTGGTTGGGAAGATTCCCATTGCAGAGGAGCACTGCAGACCTTGCAGTGGTAGGCACGAGGGAGCACTCTGCTCTGCCCTCCACCCCATCTTGTGAGGAGACTGATGCTGTCTGAGCTGGTTGCCAGACCCATGGGATGCACCTCTCTGCGGGGATGGGACAGCTGGGCTGGGACTCCAGTATAGGTTAGGGGTGTGTGTCACAGGCAGTACCGTGCTGTTAGCATTTCACAAGCCCACCACGGTAAGGTCTACAGGATTTTACTAGTGCTATAACCCATCCCCTGCCATTCCTTGTTTAAAAAGGAAAGAGTAGGGTTGAGGAAAATAAGTTATTTAGGATAGTAAGGATGATCCTATAGTAAGCATAGTTTGGACTAAGGACAATCTTAATATGGTGCATTTCTTTTAGAGATACCGGTTGAGGTGAGGTTTGTTTTACAGCAACCACCCCAAGGAGTCCACACACTGTGTTACAGGAAAATCTGTTTGTGAGGAGCTTGGACCTAGTGTTAGTCACAGATGTGAACGCTGGTGGTGCTTATGTCCAATGACTTGAGGACCTGAAAAATAATTTCTGATCTTAAATCTCTTTGTGAATACAGCCTCTAGTTCTGCCAATGTGATGAACACCTCTTCCAGCAAGGAGCTCTTGGACCATCTGCTGAGAAAGCTCGCCAGATAGCTCAGCCCTGTACCACAGAAGGCCAGTTGGCTTCTTCGTTCACTTTGGAGTCACGCTACAGAGCAGAGTGCTAGGGGGTCATGTTCTTGGTGGCTAGTACCATTAAAAGGGATTGATGGGATTTACATCAACTGAAGCTCTTTTTAATCTCAGCATGTGCATTGGACAGTACAATGAGGAGTATTAATCCACCCTGGGTGTTAAGAAGATGTAGATTGCTGTGACTATGTCTTTACTCAAAAATTAAGAGGTATAGCCTTCTCAGAGACGGTTTTCTCTTAAACCCCCACTGAAAGATAGTATGTTTTTGTTAGTCCCATAGACGACTGTTGTGGTTTAACCT
Organism: Balaeniceps rex; assembly: GCA_013401315.1. NCBI lineage: Eukaryota > Metazoa > Chordata > Aves > Pelecaniformes > Balaenicipitidae > Balaeniceps > Balaeniceps rex. The sequence continues at coordinate 29,975 of VYZW01005051.1, forward strand.
GGCAGGCAGCTAAACACTACACAGGCGTTTGCTCACTCCCTGTCCCTCCCCAGTGGGATGGGGGAGAGAATCAGAAAAAAACCCTAAAACCCATAGGTTGCGATAAAGATAGTTTAATAGGACAGAAAAGGAAGGGAAATAATAATAATAATAATAATAATAATAATAATAATAATAATAAAACAACAACAACAACAAAATAAGTGATGCACAATGCAATTGCTGACCATCTGCCAACGGATACCTGGCCAGTTCCCAAGCAGCGATCGCTGTCCCCCGGCCAACTCCCCCCAGTTTATATACTGAGCATGACATCGTATGGTATGGAATAGCCCTTTGATCAGTTTGGGCCAGCTGTCCTGGCTGTGCCCCCTCCCAGCTTCTTGTGCACCTGGCAGAGCATGGGAAGCTGAAAAAGAAAGTCCTTGACTAGCCTAAGCACTACCTAGCAACAACTAAAACATCAGTGTGTTATCAACATTATTCTCCTACTAAATCCAAAACACAGCACTATGCCAGCTACTAGGAAGAAAATTAACTCTATCCCAGCTGAAACAAGGACAATGACTTTTAACTGATTTTAGAAACAGTAAGTGGTTTATATTTATTTTCAATATTGTTGTAATGTAGGGTTTTTAGTCAGCTTGTTGTCATCTGGCAATCAAAGTATTGTATAAATGTTCTTCAATTTATTGACTTTATTTCCTAGCTTTTTCAACATAAGTTCTGTTTTGTGGCTGAGAAGTCTCCATTGGACATTTTCTTAAACCTGTCTTCAACATTGAATAAATACTGCATACTCTTTTTCAAGCTTTGGTCTGAGTTTTTCTTAGGTAATAGTCCATTCTTTAAAATTTGACTCAGAAATCTTGCTTATTTCAGTAATCTGATACAGTTACTTTGCACATGCAGTTTCTTTAAAGATGAAAATAACTCCCTAAACCTTTGAGTGAACAATAATGCAAGCTCATCGCCCACCTTGTGTATATCTGCCACTCATCTGTATTGCAACAGGTAGAATGTTTCATAATAAAGAGTTTTTATCTTCCTTTAAAGTGACAGAGATAATTCAGTCTTGGGATTAGTATTTAAGCAGCTGCTAAACATAACATACCTCAGAGCAGAGAGCACATGGAGAATGATGGAAATTAAAGTAGACAGCCTTCTCAAACTATTTGTCTCTGAATTAATAAAATTATTTATGAAAATGCAACGTATGGAAAGAATTACAGAGGGACCAGTTGCGCCTTATGTAAAAATCATGCTGATGGAAACAAGGGCAAGAAAATACAATTCTACTAATCAAAATATTGTAAGCATGTTGAAAATTGGAGCATCTTTATACTGAAACAACAGCATTCCTTGTAGAAAAACAATTTAAATTATCCTCCCGCAAAACAATCTATCGAAGATATTTATACCCATATTATTAATATTGTTTCTAAGGACCTCACACATCTCTGTGATGTGTAAAAAAAAAAAATACAGTCATCCCAATTTTAGAGACGAGGAACTGATGAGGACAAATGGGAACACACAAAATCTCTGTTGAGCGAACAATCGAACCTGTCTTTTCTGACAGGTTACCATTGATCTGCTCTTCCTCTCTGATACACCATCTACATATGCATGTATTTGTAGCATAGTTTTGGCATATATTGACATAACTGCATTTGGAATTACTTACCATGCAAACGGGTTACATTATCAGCTATGGCACTTATCCAGAATTGTACTGTACTTAGCCTCCGTTTCTTCATGTTGTGACAGGTGGTGGGGAAATCGGGCTTAAGAATAGCTTAAGCCATACATAGATTCTTTGCATGATAGTTTTGTCTGAAATATTGAAGGATCAGCATTTTGCTGAGGAAGTGCCTTTAAAAAAAGGGTGAACATCAGCTCCTTGGCCCCTCACATAATTTAGAGGAGACAACTTTGGAGAGGATGCTGGACTGACACACAGTGACTTCTGGCCATTTGTCAGAGAGCACACAAGCTCCTCTGCACCTCTTGCTTTAGCCAGGACATATGCTTCTCTGACGTTGCCAGATATTTAGGCCAGAGTTTGTGTGCTGTATCCTTTCAGTAAGCTTACAGCCCTGCAAAAAATAGGCAAGAGCATGTTATTTGAAGGTGGCATTATTAATAGGAATAATATAATTTGCATAACAGTAATATTCATTAAGGTACGTAAAAATGCCACTGTGTTGCCTATTTAGTCTCTTACAATATAAAAGGGAAATGTTCTTATGCTAGTGATCAAAACACACTCTTACAAGTTCATCAAACTGCTTTGTAGTCTTCTTTTCTGTGGGCATGGTGCCAGGTGTAGTCAGCCATACAATCAGTCTTTAGGTACTTGAATACTAAAATAACTGTATGAATGAAGTAGCAGTATATGTAACAGCCAAAGCTTGGCTATGTGACCAGGGAGATCTAGCTTTCCTCTCACCTGCCTATGAGGTTGCAGCCGTTCAAATAAATTTATCACTAAACAGCATTAGTAACATACACCTATGAGAGCTAAAAGAGAAGTGGTTTATTGTTTCCCACTGTCATTGTTTCCTACTCCTGCAGTTTTGCTACAGCCTTTGGCTGATGATGTTATGTGTTTTTCTGGAGGATCTGAAACAAAGATGCAAGGTTCATACTTTGGGTTAGATTTAACTGGCCATAAAACTTCTGTACAAAACCAGGGCACAGTAAGAATATGTCTTTCACGATGCAATCACATATAGACATTGGGGCTAAAGGAGATAAAATGAATTAAGGACACTGAAATATTTTTTTCTTTTCTTGAGGAAACAAATTAAGTATATGAAACGATTACTATCTGTTATGAGAAATGCTGGAGGTGAAAGGTTTCCAACCATCTGACCAAGACAGAAGTTCAGGGTGGATTGCTTGTGTCACATGTAGTATATAGCAGATAACTGCAAGCATAAGGGAAGAAAACACATATTTGACAACCTTGTAGTAAAACTAAATAGACCAGTTCTTCAGCTGGTATAGAAAGGTGCCTATCTGTTGATTCTGATAAAGATTTACTGATTTACATGTGGCTTGTCCTGAGAAAATGTTTCATTGATTATCACTGGGTGGTAGGAGATATTATACACGGAGATGGAGCTGATTAATAGAATAAATATTTAACCTTCCTCAGAATATTTGCAGCCTGGATGTTGGTTCAACTTATGCCAGAGAAGAAGCTAGCTTTAACGTTTGGATCCTGGTGTCTGAGAATTTGAGTCTGCTACTATAATAGTAGACACTTGAAAGCTGACCTGTGTTAGCCTGCTGCTGAAAGAGAAGCTGCCTACCAGAGCAAAATGAAACTTCTGCCCTTTGAGGGTAAACACTTATGAACTGTGATAGCAAATGCTCTTATTGCCGATGCTTACATTTGTTTCGATTAACTCCAGGTGCCAAAAATGGTCAAAATGTTGCAAGAAAAGGTTGAAGGGTTTACGGAGGAGGAATTCCTGTTTTCTAGTCTCAGCAGCTCAGCTCATGTGGACTTTGCCACCGTACCCACTAAAGCTGCTCCATAGAAGCAGGAGGCATTCTTTAGGGAGTCCAGTAGGGTGCACTAAGAGGCTATTACACAGGCGGCTGCTGGGAAATTGCACTGAGATCAAACGGCTTGAGGATTAATTTGTTTCTGCTGTTTTTCCTTTTAAAGGTGACTATATTAATTTGGAAAACAACAGTACCTTTTATGAATGATCAAAGCTGTCATGTAAGAAATTGCAGGGAACTTAACATATTCAAGCTATCACTGTGCTGGATTGGACCACTTTCCTAAGAGAGGTGCTTTAAATACAATTTCATTTTGAGAACACCTTGCGATTGCAGCAGAATCATTCATAACATGATTGAGGTCAGCGATTTTATCTCAAAGTAGGTCCCACTAATCACTGGATTTCATG
>VYZW01005054.1:4811-25067 GCA_013401315.1 Balaeniceps rex
TATGCATTTCTTCAAAGAAAAACGTCAAAAGCCACTCTTGCTGAAACAGATGAGCAAAACCTTCATTCTGTTTTCCCCCTCAGTCTTTGCATACAAGACTATAAATCTATAAATAGAGGCTCTGGTTGCTGTGATGCATTTTAGTTGTAATAGGGATAAGCAGACAAGCACACGTCTGCCATGTGCTCTGAAAAACTTTCCTGTAGTGTACTATTTTGGAAGTCTAACTCTTTCTAAGGAGGAGTGAGTTTTTCTGAGTTCCTACAGACTTCTGCCCTCTGGAGTTGAGTCTGGTGTACGTTATCACTTCATACATCTAGGAAGCAGGTTGCCGGGGTAGAAGACACTTCTGAGAAACCTGTGCAAGAGAAACAGAAGCACTTGACTTCCTCAGGGGAGAAACTCTAGGACCTGTAGCAATATTGTCTGCTCTTTACAAGCAGCAGTTCAAACAGTTCACTTAAAAAGTAAAAAATATATGGATGTCCTTGAGATTGAAGCTGCTTATGCAACTGAGAGTTCCTTGGAGAAGACGCCAGCCACAAGAAAGAGGAGGCCCCTACTATTTTATGATTCTTACACCTTATTTTATCTTGATTTATATTTTTTTATATCTTACAGCTTCTTTGCATGGAATTAACTGATAACCACAGAGGGTCTAGTAATCTAATAAGGTATTACAAATGTGCAGTACTTTTCTCCCAAGGTTTTACCCATTCTCCANTAAACTTGTAAACAAACAAAAAAATTGACACAATTCGGACTATGTTGCAACTTTTCAGTTTTTGATTTGGCCTTTAGGAATCAGCCAGCTTTTGCTAGAGGCCTTCAGATTCAACAAACAGCAGGGATGTTCTGGTTTTTAAATTAAATATGGAAGTCTACAGATACCAATCCTAAACTCTTCTCCAGCTTCTTTGCACTGAACTATTGCTGCCATAACAGACTGAGTTCACCCCAGTTTATGGTTACACATGGACTATTATAAATATTTGAACTCCTATTATCCTAGTTTTTAAAATGGAGAATCCATATTAATCCTTGCTGGCATCATGGTCTGCTGGGGCATATTAAAAGAGGGTCAGGGACTAGTCATGGGATTGCTGGGAGATCTAACCACAACAGAAGTACCTTACAGTTACTGACTGTACAGATCCACTCTGGACTGCACTGCACTGTGTTTTCTCACAGCTGATGAGAAAACATCAGCTGTGAGAAAACATGATCTGTGAATAAACTTACAAAGACTATCTTAAAAAGTTTCCCAAGAACATGATTTTGGCTGCTTCCATGCTGGGAAGTCCTCTCTAACTAGAGGTTGAAAGACGTGCTTGTANTTTGAGGCCTTCTGCTACACTTCTGTGCTTTGGATGACCAGAAGGTTTTAATGATTCTTATGGTAACAGAAAGCAAGTATTTTTACAGACTGCTTCAATCTGCTGTTTAAAACTGAGAAATTGTAAGATGCATACCAATGCCTTTTGACAGTTAACTGGCTAATGCTTTATCGACAAGACTTTTTATTAGCTAGGTACTGATAGTGAAGGTATTAATTTTTTTTTTTCAGTTTCTTTCAAAAATGAATGGAAATGGTCCTGAGAGCATTACATTTTAAGGCTGCTAAGATAGCAAAAAGACGCAGCACTCCAGACCTCTGAAAAAAAGATCATCAGCAAATGAGAATAGCAAAATCATTCTATCTTATGCAACAAAAGAAACCAGAGGAGCAAGAATCAAAGTCTTTCAATGAATTTGGACAAGTCAATTTTTTTTTAATTTCCATGATGAGGCAGTTGGATATTACATGTGCTCTATAAGAGTTGTTCTTTGTAGATGATGGACAGAGAGATGGCTATTTATATATGTATAAAAATTTGTTATTCTACATTTCCACTAAAGAGGCTCTTCAATAAGTTAACCAGAAACTTGAGTTTTATTTACCAGGAAGATAAGGGTTCATCTTTCAGTGACCAGATAAGATTGTTCTAGTTTAGTGCATGAGAATGCCTAAAGCTCATTTAGAGATCAGTATTTTTTCTCCTCAGACCCAGGTTTTCCACTGCCAAAATAATTGACTTGACTAGATTTATCTATAAAATTCTAGAATGTGTAAAATGCTATTTCATAAACTATTATACAAGCCTGGATTTCAAATATCTTGAACTGGATTTCAAACAACATCATCATAGAGGTTTTAAAAAAAAAATTGTACTATAGTTGGGAATCAGTGAGATGTTCATCACTGGCACCTTCTCCTTGAAAAGCAATATTTCTGCAGAAAAGAAACAAAATCTCAAACCAAACTACCAGTACGATGCATCAAATAACACAATTTATCTTTTTTCTTNTTACACATGGACTATTATAAATATTTGAACTCCTATTATCCTAGTTTTTAAAATGGAGAATCCATATTAATCCTTGCTGGCATCATGGTCTGCTGGGGCATATTAAAAGAGGGTCAGGGACTAGTCATGGGATTGCTGGGAGATCTAACCACAACAGAAGTACCTTACAGTTACTGACTGTACAGATCCACTCTGGACTGCACTGCACTGTGTTTTCTCACAGCTGATGAGAAAACATCAGCTGTGAGAAAACATGATCTGTGAATAAACTTACAAAGACTATCTTAAAAAGTTTCCCAAGAACATGATTTTGGCTGCTTCCATGCTGGGAAGTCCTCTCTAACTAGAGGTTGAAAGACGTGCTTGTATTGTGTAGATGACCTCTTCATCTTGATGTTGAGGAGACAGCTCAGAGAGTTCACAAAGGGAATCGTCATCTTGTTCTTCCCATCCATGACAGAACAGAGTAGAAAACTACTTTAAAGCTAGAAGCTGCTTGAAGATGAAAAGAAGAGCTGCATACAAAGGATAAGAGAGTTTCTCTGGTCAAAGGGTTTCTTTTGCTGCAAAGCTTCTCTTACTTCAGGATTTAAACACCATATGGGGCCCTAACCAGCTTCTGTACTGATGCACATTCATGCACATTTTTGTTTGAATATGTGACCATGATAAGCGGGTGTTGTGGTTTAACCCCGGTCAGCACCTAAGCACCACACAGTTGCTTGCTCACCCTCCCCCCCACCAGTGGGATGGGAGAGAGAATTGGGGAGGAAAAAAAAGTAAAATCTGTGGGTTGAGATAAAGGCAGTTTAATCGGACAGCAGAGGAAAAGAAAATAATAGTAATAATAATAATAATGATAAAAGAATATACAAAACAAGTGATGCACAATGTAATTGCTCACCACCCGCTGACCAATGCCAAGCCAGTCCCTGAGCAGCGATTGCTGTCCCCCTGGCCAACTCCCCCCAGTTTATATACTGAGCATGACATCATATGGTATGGAATAGCCCTTTGGTCAGTTTGGGTCAGCTGTCCTGGCCGTGCCCCCTCCCAGCTTCTTGTGCACCTGGCAGAGCATGGGAAGCTGAAAAGTCCTTGACTAGTGTAAGCACTACTTAGCAACAACTAAAACATCAGTGTGTTATCAGCATTCTTCTCATACTAAATCCAAAACAGTGCACTACACCAGCTACTGGAAAGAAAATTGACTCTATCCTAGCTGAAACCAGGACAGTGGGGAAGAAAAGTTTACATCAGCTTTGAGAAATTAACTTTCCTGAAACAGTCCAGTGCTTGCTTCACACCATGTTATCAGCACGGATTCACCTCAGCTTGGCCACACTGAATGCAATTGCTGCTTCCTAGGTAACTGCCAACTTCCAGTCCTACCACTAATTCAGGTTATTTTATGCTGTGTGCAATTCCTGCATTAGGAAAAGATAACCAAATCTCAGAATATTAAAGATATCAAAGAGCTGTCCCAAGGGCATATATTTGTCCTAAATTATTGCCCTCTTGCTGCATCGCTATTGCAAACAAGTTAGTGCAGCCCAGAGAACAATTAATGTTCTGAGAAAATAGACACCCAAACCCACTATAGCCCATCCTAATCTGAAGCAAGAACAACAAAATGTGTGAGTTTTTTGCAAAGCTCTCACAGCAGGTTTTGCATAAGGAAGTTCCACAGCTGGCACAACTGTTTTTTATAACTCCTCTTTTCTCATGTCCTTGAAGAATAAACTCTTTTCTGGGAGAAGTCAGGGACTCGACTGGCTGTTACATTACTCCAGTGCTGCTCCAGAAGGTAAAAGAGAGGTCGGATCACCTCTATTGGAAACCCATAAAGGCAACAAGCAGTCAAATATGTTGAAATTGAACTTGCCAATGTCTTAAGCCAAGATCAAATGTTTTAGCGTCATTAACAATACTCTATTACATAAACGTTATTGGCAGAGCAGCTTCAAATCTAATGCAAACTTCTCCATAAGTAGAAATCACAGTATTCAGGACTGGATTTTTAAAATTTGAGCTTACTAGAAATTTTGTGGGTTGTAGGGATAGCATTGTCAAAGCAATGCAAAAATGATACTGAGCCCTGCCATCTACATGGGTTTTAATAGCAATCACACAGTTCATCCCATGATACAATATCAAAATGCTTTACACAGTTGGCTCATGATTTTGACTATGCAGCGCATTTTCCAGACCGCTGGCAAAGGCCATTTCAAGTTATAGTTGCTCCCTTACATGCAGTTAAGTTTAACAGTACACATTGGAATGAAATAATTAGCATTAAAACATCAATTTATTCACATTAAAGTCCTTATTAGCAATTTGTTCCCATATAAACTAGGAATTTCCTTCTTGTCATTAAATTTCACGTTACTTGTGTCCTGTTATATTTTTCCTTAAATGATGTGGAACACACAGTTTTAATGGGACTATAATTAGCCATTCTCACATTGCTTGAATTTAGTCATACATACTGAGAATGAATCTTTTCTACCAATATGTAACTCTCTGTAGTTTGACCAACACAGAAATCTTTTTTGCTTGAGAAACTACTAACCATTGGCTTTTTGAAATCACCTCAAACTTCTTTGAGTGACAGATTTACTTCTCAAAGCACTTCATTATGCATATAATGTTTAAGCATGAGAATCATTCTATTAAAGTCATTACCTAAATTAGCATATGCTCAAGTGTTTGTCTGAATGTCATTTTAATTAGGAGAGCGGTACATACAGGAGCTAGGTGACAGATGTAGTTTTCCTTGCTGGTAGCGTCTCATTTCTTCCTCATCTCCGCACTAAGGACAGGGCTTTGAATTGGCCTATGGATGTTTAAAAAATCTGACATTGACACTCACGCAGTGAGCTTACTCTCCTGGTTGGCATCGTATATATCAGACAGGGAGAGGATGTGAATGAACGTACTTCTCCTTTTTCAGAAGTGAAACTCCTGAAATTTCCACATTTCTTGGAAATTGAATACCTTTAAGTGTTCTAGAGTAAATTCCTCTTACATCTTTAGGTTTTACATGGACCTGAATATGCAGGATAACTTTCCGGTCTCCTTACAAATAGTAGGAGATAGGCCAATGACTTCAAAAGGGCCAGGATCTCACCTGTACTCACAACGCACAATCCTGTTCAAACTGAAAGATTTCTGTGCTTGAATATTTAATCTGTTGAAAATAGATTTCAGTAGTAGCACATTAAAATTAAAATTAGTCTATCATTTTAGTTCTCTCTGCAGAAGAAATTAACTTAAAGAATAAGAAAAGCATGAGCTTTCACTTTTTTATACACAATGTTATACCAGTGGGAATCACAAAAATAGCTTTTCTCATATTTGCAGATGCGCTGTGAGCATGTGCTTTTCATGAGGGTCTATAACAGGTATGGATTTTTTGTGGATAAATTTTTCTGTGAGGACCTACTCCTGAAGTTTTAATATATTACCAAACATACTCTTCCTCCAGATGTCATGTGCGCCTATTGGCAAGCACTTCTTTTGTTATGCCCACCAACTGTAACAGGCTTATTTGTGGATTAGCTGTGTCTCAGCTGTAAAATTAATTCAGGAGCACAGCCTGCTGTTCCAAACAAAATTGCAACAGAAGGAAATGTTGTTTCCATGAGTTTGTCTTTTAAAGATTTGTCTAATTGGTTAATGGTGTTTTGTCTTTCTGTTTTTTAGAGACAATTAATCAATACTTTGTCATGTGTAACTTTTATTTTCTATTTTCAGTACATTGCGGTATACAAACAGCAAAGTCAGATGATTGTGTCCTCTAGTGCTTAAGGAACCAAAGAGCCCTAATTAACTGATCTTATGATCTTATTGTGGTAGCAGTTTTAGCAATTAATTTTGAGCTACAGACCCATGAACCAAAGCCTTCAGTTTTCAGCTTTCTGGATTTTTAAAAATTTAAATCAGTTTTTGCAGAATAAATGTATATTTTCAGTCTTTTCCTACTCTCAGTTAAATAGAAGACAAATGGCTCAATGCCTAAAGCACGGCATTTGCACTCAGGTGCTCCAGGGTTGGTTCTTTGGTCCACCTTTCCACCTGACTGTACGGACACCCCACAAGATGTGGGGAGACAGTTGACACTTCCTTTAGGGATGGCTTCTTAATGTACCAGGGGTGACTTTTTGGACCTATCGAGTCTGCCCCCAGGTTGTCAGGTATTGCTCTTAGCTGGAAAACACTAGTTCTCTGCCAAAGGCAGTGAGGGGCATTTCAGCTATAACTGACTGTGCTAAGCACCCAGAGCCAATTTCAGTGCAAAATCCAAGAGATGAGTTTAAAGCGCTTTCAGCTTGTATAGTAGAACAATTTTGTGTTCTGTGGATGCCACCAGGCTGAAGCAACGTGTTGTAGCTGCAGTGTTGATGGCCTGTTCTGTCTGGAAGGAGATGCTGTGAGTTAGCCTGTGTGCACGCAGGGGTCTGCCTTCAGCTGGGTGAGACCAGGCTGCTCAGCTGCACAACACAACGTGGTGACAGACAGCAAATGCTTTCCTCCAGCTGAAGCAGCGGAAAGCTATGCTTTTAAAATAAACAGGACTTATTTTTATCTCTGTTGTCAGAGCCAATTTAGTGCCAAGTAACAGCAGCTGAAGTCTTTAGATGGCTAAAGATTACCACTGGGTACAACTGCTTCCTTCCTTTCCCTTCTGCCAGCGGTCAAATGAGTTTCTCATGCAAGTTTCTGGGAAAATAGAAGACAAGAGCTTTGCAAAGGAAAGCAACTGCACTATGAAGGCTCTTCCTTTCTCTTTGTTATGATAGGGATCATTTTTACATACACAGAAGCCAAATGTATGATACTTGGTTTTAGAGGTATTTCCCCAGCTATCAAGTTAAGTTTTCCTTTGCCCAGTTAACAAGTGTTATATTTTTTCCTATGATTCTTCCTCCATTTGTCATATAGCCTGTACCAGGACAGAGGCCCTGTACCAGCACACTCCTGGAGTGAACCTCACCATCTAACTACTGCCCTGTTGTGATGTGGCAAGGTTCTTCCTAGCACGTTGGGTCTTTGGTTTAAGCCAAAGAGTCACCATTTTTGGAAAAGTTGCTCACACTTTTAACCTATCCAGCCTGACAACTTTTATAGGTGCATAACCTTGAACAGTAATCTTAGCTCCATTAGGAACAATCTACATTGCTTTTTCCTGCTGTTCTATGAAAAGGAAAAGTCACTGCATAGTTATTTCATGCCTTCTTTTCACTGCATATTTATTTCATGCCTTCTTTCACTGAGTTGCTACAAATAATCACTTGAAAGTGAGCAGGTGAACTTCTAGAATGCCTTCCAGAACCAGTTCACAAAAAGCATGGAATTATACAAGGAAAGGCAGGAGAGAGGGTATATAGACTGTCTAATGTATGTGTAGGAGGTCATTTCCATCTGGTGGAGCTGAGGAAGTGGAGGATAATTATACAGAGAGACAGGGGACACTCAAAGCTCCTTGCATGAATAAGTTGAGGGAGGACACAGGGGAGTGGAGGAAGGGGGAGATAAGGGACTTCCAGTAGGATGCAAAGAGGCAGAATGAGCTGCAGAGTTTAGTTTCTTATAAAAGCAACAAAAAGTGCACTGCTGTTCAGGTGATAATTTAATGGAAGCTAGCCACTTAATGAAAAAAATCTTAATGGCGACGCCAAAGTATGAGCTAACCTTCCTCCCTGCCCTAGGCATTTTCCTCTTAGACGGCATTTTTTTCAGTCTCCTCATGTTCAGCAAAGGTACATTTACCACTGTGAATCAACAAAATGAAGACATAATCTGATACTCAAGTGAGCCCCAATCCCTTGGGCTGCGGCAATTATATAATGATCATGGGCAGCAGGGCTCAAGGTAATTTAACAACAGCACAGGGTACTCCGAGGTGAGTTATTAGAACCAGCCGTCTTTTCATGTGCTCATTAATTACAAGTAACAATAATTTTGGCAATTATACATGTAGCCCAAGAGACTGACTGGGATTCAGATGCACAGGAAGATCAAAAGTCCTAAAGCTTGCACACACAGGCACTCACATATACTTTGTGTAAAATATACCAGTGAAAACTGATTTATACTCTAAAGTCTCCCTCAAGCCCTGGCCCAAGTCTTTAAACCACCTTGCATAAATAAACTTCACTTTCTCTGACTAGCATTGACAACATGGGAAATTCTTGCCTATGATAAAGGCCTGAATTTCAGTTCTCAGTGTGAGGATCCTGGTGATACGGTATGTCTGCCAGGAGTGGGGAGAAATATCATTTCTTTCTACAGTGCTCAAACTGGGTGGTGTTGGCCTAAACCCTAGACTTATATCAGCTAGCCAGCAAAATAATGCCATTGCCCACTGTGCTTATAGCAAAGCTTAGCTGCTTCTGCTTAGATGCAGAAGACCTAAATGGGCGAAAAAACTTTTTTTCTGCAAATATTGCATCTCCCCAACACAGCTATGTTGGTACAGCTACACCAGAAGCGTCTCTGTAACAGGGATGTAAAAATGGCTCAAAGCAGAGAAATCTGACCATGTTGAAAAATCCCATATGTATGTCAGAGTTTCATTTAAACTCTTAGTTAGCTTTAACTATGTCTAGGTGGAAAGAAAAAAATATTTTGTGGGCTTCTGCAATTGCTACATAAAGCCCTGAATTACACTAACAGAGAGTTTCTCTTCCACAAAAGAATAAAGCTTTTGTCTGCCAATTGGTCATGATTATTGCTTGAAATGATGATTGTCTTTTTAAATAGCTCCACACTGATGGATTTTGTAAATTCAACATGCAACATTTCTGAGATACTTTCTATAAATTGCTGAGATTGAAGTGTCCGGAATATAATAATTTTGCTGCCAACATTAAATTGACAAAGGGTGACAAATAAAAATGTAAAACTATGCAACAATTCTACTATCTTTCATTGCAAAATTATGTAATTCATCTCTCTGATTCCTGTTTAGCTTCTGATAACTGCTGTTAGAAGGATAATTTAATCCCATGATTTTTTCAATAAGATTATGAATGTTGTATCAAAGAGAAGCTATGACTTAAGAAAGAATAATTTAAGACAGTGAACTTTGCTGGTTTCAAACTGCATTAGTGTGAGTCATTCAGGTTAGGACAATGGCTCTGTATTGTCTCACTGAAAGGTTGGGAGACAAAAACATTTCACTGTATCTGAAGGACTTATTTTTCTTGTTTGCAGTTCTTGCATTCAGATTTTATGTTCCTTTGTCCCTTTGCAAACAGCATGAGAAACATTTTTATGTAATGGAATCTCATTTCTGTAACTCTTCCAGTTACAACACTGAAATATTTCAGTGGTTCAACTAAGACAATTTAATGCAGAACTGGGCATGGGCTATTCTTGGCCAGTCTGTTTTCTGGCATACACAACAAACATCATAATGAGAGTTTTAAGACCAATGCCTGCTCCCCCTCTGACTCACACAAAGGACTGCTCCAGCTGGTATGGAGATGCCTCCTTCCAGAAAGTCTGGGCCCCACGTCAAGAAGGCAAAATTCGGAATACACCTTCCAGATGTGCAGCAGGATCATACATTACTGTCATGCTGTTCTAGGAAATGCAGCACCTAACCCATGTCCACCAGAGGAAATCTATGGAAGCAAAGATGAGAGGAAACCTCATACTCCATTTTCAATCACTAAAAGCAACCTCTAACGCTGTGCAGGTAGTTTAGGAGAACTCTGTGTCTGACAATATTTGGAAATAGAAATTCTTCAAATGAAGAATTAGCTGCATGCATGAATAAGGTCTTTGTGCCTCTCTGGTTTGAGACCAATCTACAGTGATATCTACCAGTAAGCTACTGTCAATAGTAAAATTGTGCTAATTTCTATTGGAAAAATAACAATTGAAGTACAAGTTTTGAGTTTCCACATAAAATATTAATAGGCTAGAAGTTCACCTTCCCTTACTGCAACAGTGTTTGCCCCTTCCCATCCTTTATTGTGTGTCAACAATATCCTGTCAACAATGTAATTCTCATGGGAAAGGAGTGGTTGCACAAATTAAGAACTGGATACAAATGTGAAGCTTTAAGGTTGCCACCATGTCCTCCATTAAAAAAATAAGTAACTTTCAGTATAAGCTTCATTGCCTTTATTAGGCATTCTTTTTAATTGTTTTGGTCATCAGTTGGTACAAACTGTGTTCACTTGTAGAACAATATGCAATATAATATCTTAGAAATTAATTGCATAGGTACAATTGTTTATGAGACTCTACCCATAGTTTAAGATTTCTGCCACTCTTTCCTGCTACAGTAGTCCATGGATTACGAGGAGGAAGATTTAATCTGTCAGAAGATTGGCCAGGAACAAATTATGAACAGAGAAGCAAGCTCTCAATGTGTGAATTTCTCACTGTGCGAATTTCTCACCATGCTTAGTTCAGTTCACTTTTGGTTCATGTAACAATCTGGGTTTTCTCTAGATGACATTGAATTTTACAAACATTTTTTACATTGAAGTTTTCTCTAAAAGTCTTTTTTCCTCCACATTTTCTGTGGGCAGCTGTTCTTCTTGATCCATGTCAGACAGAGCCTTGACTGCCCTCAGCTGTTCTTCGCTTTCCCATGCTACTCCCCACTTCTCTACTGAAGAGCTTCCAGGAGCCCTGCCTAGGTTACCTCAATCAAAACCAGCTGGGTTTATTGAGATTTCTTTCATTGATTAGTTGATTTAAAATAACTGATTTTGATCATCATGGATTGGGGATTCACACATTTTTCTTCTACTGAATAGGGAGTAGGGAACAATTTCCAATAAAGAGCCCTGAACAAACAACAGTGGAAATTTCTTCAGCAAACACATCGGCTACTGATCTGTAAAGAGAGTATCTAGTCACATGCAGGAGCTTAAGGGAACGTTTCAACAGGAGGAAAACTTGAGGAATTTAATGACTGCAATATTAAATGGGTCTAGCTGGAAAATTGCCATCTTATACCACAGAGACTTCAAAGGGACATGAATGAGCATCAAAAGTAAGAGGAAGAAGAAACAGAAAAAAATAAAGGGAAAAGATTATAACAATGAGCTGACCTTGTCCCTGCCTTGATCCTCTTCAGTCTTGAATCTGGGTACATGCTGACCTACTAAATATCATGTGCGTGTTTTAGGCCATCACACTCACATCAAAATACCAACAAGCAGAGAAAGAAGCCCAGGGATCAAAGAGAAAAAGGAGGCAGCAAGAAGACAATCATCCTACAGTGAGTTAGAACTCCAGAATTCCCTGCTATTATGCCCCCGGCAGTGCCCAGTGCTCCTCGACTGCAGAATAATGGCACCATGTAATGATGTTTAATTCCTCTGACATGCATAATTTGAAAAGAGATTGTATTATTATTTCTATTAAAAAAAATCTGTAAGAGGGTTGTTTTGTATGACTACTTGCTAAAGTAGCATAATGGTCACCAAAGTTTCATAATATTGCTCTTGTGCTTTCCTGGGATGACTGATATAATGAAATAATAATGAATAATACATTTTCAGTATGAATTTTCAGACAATGTTAAAACATGCTAGAATGTATGAAATCTTTGAAATTTTGTGAACTCACAGTGGCTGATTATTTAATGAGACTCAGCAGACAACTCAACATAATGTATGAATTGCTTTTGCTATTAATCACTCAGCGCCAGCAATTTTATAGATTTTTTTTTTCTGTCAGAACATTGGAACACTGAATTAGCTGCAATGAATAGAGATTGTAGTAGAGTAAGCATTTAGCTTTAAATGGAAATTCAAAAGACAGGTAGGTAGCATTTACGGTAGAAAAATGCATAATTTCAAAGAAATTATTTGGTGTGTTAGAATGACATCTAGTGACTAGTTCAGGTTGTAATGCTGAGTTATAAAAATAGAAACAAACCCCCTACTTTAATCTTCTGATTCTTTCTTTGCTGCCCCCTAATGAAAAACATAAATATAAAGAACTGCAAACCATATCCAGAGATGATAAAACTTGAAAGAAAATCTAGTTAAATTGGGGTTAAAAGCAAACAGTGCATTAATGTAAGGGGAAAAAGCAATAAAATACTTCATGCTTCTGAGACTCTGGAAATTAAAAATTAGGGTTGCATCCCACTCTTCAAAATGAATTTATTGTTCAGGAAATAATCTATCATTTCTCTTTTATATGGAATATACTCAGGGAAAAATTTGTTAAATGTTCCTTAAAATAGGTTCCTGATCAGGAATAGAAATTCACCTACGTTGTGAAAACACAGTTTGACAGAGGCCCAAAGGCTCCCTTTTGAATGATAATCAGCAGCCCTCTTCCATTCAACATAATCATTCTACTGACTCACAGAGCAGGGTGCAACAGGGAAAGAGTTCATAAGGTATCTCCTGCATGTTTAACATTAACAGGAGAAAGTTTGTATTTGGTCAACCCTAACAAGATGCAAACATTTTTTTTTTTCATGTCTAATACTGGAGGCAGAGCTACAAGCTCTTGACAATGGAAATTTGAGAGAGAAATGGGATGGTAGAGAGATAAAGAGTCATTTCTATCTCTAAAAGTAGAGACAAAAGCTAATTTTTAATCCTGTTGAAAATTCAAATTATTAAGTATACAATTTCATATATGGCTGAAAAAGATCGAACTGCATTTTTCTCACTGAAAACTGCAAGTACATTCATTACATTAAAGATTTTTTCCAACCACATTTCTTCCTCTGAACACACACCAGACTAGTGTTCCTAAATAAGGAGAATGCTTCCTTTGTAGGACAGGACACCTGCACAGAGCCAAAGATTATTCTCCTGATGCTCAGCTTCATTTCAAAAGAAAAGCTGACTTTCTAATTGCAGTGTTTAAAAGCAAACTGTGAGAATACAACGGACATGTAATCATTACACGTACACCTGCCTGAATCTGTAGAGAACTGAAACAATAGTGGTGAGGTACAAATGTCAGTCATGATACTCTAAAGATCACTGTTAAGTAGTTTAGCGCTCATTAAAGTGTGGGGAAAAGAATATGTGAGGGAGGTGGCATTTTCTGATACCTATGCATGGAGTATTTGTGCCATAGTGAAAATGTCTTAGGGATAAATTTATAAGGCATAGGACAATATGCTGAAGTTACAACACTGTGAGGATTGGTTTTGTATTCCCCAGACAGTTTCTTATAATTTCAGGCAATGTTATACTATCCCTCAAACTCTGAAGCACTCAAGTATACAGCTACACCAGATTATTTAACAGGTGCTAAGACTGAAATGCAAGTGATCCAGTGGTGGTATGAAAGTTTTAGATTCAGTATTTGCCCTGAAATTGGTAATCTCTATGGCATCTACATTTTACCCGGGATCTTTCTTAGTAGGTAAAGTATGTTTTCTGCTCTGGACCTCCCAAGCCTTTTGGTAATGCATCATTACTCTTGTCCTATGATAAATCTCTTGTTATTTATTTAACATGCGGAGATATTACCAATCACTACAGTGGCAATGGTATTGGCACTCCTGTGGTTTGGAGTCTGGGGTGGCTTGGTGATCAAGACTACCATCACTGTCTTGTCTGCTCAGCACTTTCTGGTTAGATTTATCTAGGAATACTTTGTGAAGCCCACCTGTATAAAATCCTTGGAGAAGCATTCAGTTTCTGAATCCCATTTTGTCTCAAGATCCTAGCTACTTGGCACTGGAAAGGCTTGGATGATTTGGGGCATCCTCAGGAAAAATCAGTTAAGTATCTAGTGACCTTCACGGTGCAAACTTAGTTATCTAGGGACTTTCTGTGTTTCTAGGGTTAGGCAACACTTGAGTGGAGACTCTAAATGAGGGTTTACACCCTGGCATGGCTGCTAGAAGAATTTGATACTAAGTTCCTTTGGTGGATCTAACCCTTACTCTTTCTATACCTTAGATCCCCATCTACAGGGCAGAGGCAGTTGTAAAATGCAGGGATATTGAGGATAAATATATTCAATGTCATGATACACTTGCATGCAGCAAGGTTGGAGAGCCAATATGTGCTTCAGCTAGAAGGCATTCTGCACAGTCAGCGCACACAAAACTTTTTTTCACCTTTATTAATTTCCTAAGTGACAGCAATGAACACTGCAATGCATGAGAGACAAAGAATTTACAAATGAATAGGCAGGAACAGAGAAAATGAGATGTGAACTGGAAGTCTGGGAGGAATATATTGGGATTGTCTGTATTTTAATGTTTGGTTTGATTCACTCTGTGTGGGCATTGCTTACAGGAGAATCAGTCGCAGAAAAGGTCAGAAAATGTCAGCGTCAGATAGTGTGGGTCTGATCTGACAGGCTTTCAGATTAAAAATAGCATTATTTGTTAAGGGTGAGGGCAGAAAACCCCCTTACATTTTCAGTAAAAACATCCTGGGATAAGTTTCTGTTCTGCAGACCTAAAGCTGAACTTCTTTGGAGCAGATATGGAACCTGTTTCCTGCAGCATATTAAAACCTGATGACACAGATACTGACAGGGAGTCAAGAGTTTTCTTAAAGCTCTTTTTAATGCTTACTACACACTGATTACCAAACATTTTTTTTCTACAAAAGCCCAATTTGTCTACACAAATTCTAAAATTCGTGTTCAACTGGGTATTTGCATGCACTGGCCACCTTCTGTAGAGGTTTCATTTGGATAATAAAACACAAAGATATGGTGTAGAGTAAGACTGTGAAAACATAGAGGCAAAACGACACCAAGCTGAAACTGAGGATGCCATTTTGCTCATTTACCTACCTGATTGCCGGACAGGCTGGCCCTTCAGCTCATCGCAGTGCTCGGCATTGCACTGATAACCAACCCGACATTGTATCACACTCCATTTTACAGTACAAAATGTTTTAAATAAAAGTTAAATTTGGAAATATATACATGATAATGTATATGTACACAATCGCTATAACGTCTTTTGAGGAATTAATCTCTTGCCAATCACCATCTTTGGTAGCTGCAATGACAGAAAGATGTCCTGTGTTGTTACTGTTTCTGGAACAATTCCATGAGGTTTTCTGGTTCCTTATCTAACCCTTTTCTGAAGTATAAACAAGGGCATATGAAGAAGCTTTCATACACATGCAAACCTTACTTCCAAGCCACATGATACTTCCAGATTTCTTAACATATTTGTCTCCCAAAATGTAAGCCTCATCATGCTGGCTCATGTTGGTAAGCCGTGGTTTTTTACCCAATTTGAATCATGTGATGAGGTCACCAAAATGAGATGAGGGAACAGCTGTGACACAGGTCACACTAGAGAGTGTGCCAAGGCCCCTTTGAGTGCAAAGCTTTCCTACAATATGTTGGTTGCATATATTCCCCACTGACTACAGAGCAGTGACCTCTTTCCTCTAAAAGGCACGTTTGTTCGGGGAGATCACCCCTCTGCTGCGCCTTGCTACGTGAGAGCAGCAGAGCGGCTGCAACCCTGCACCGTGCTGCAGCGCACAGCGGTAAGGTCAGACATGGGGGTGGAGGGTGGAAAAACGTAAGAATATAGACAGACCAGTGAATGTCTCTTTAAGCTTGTGAAGCCTGACAAGTCTTTGGCAGCCAGAGAGAACTGACTCTATTTCAGTCATGATCCCTTCTTTAGGAAAGAATGATGCAATTAATACATGTTTAAAGAAAAGATTCTGATAGTAGTTACTAGCACATGTGGAAATGCAACTCATATTAGAGGAAAGAGTCTCACAGGCTATTTTCCTTAATAATTCTAAACTTACCAGTTTTGGTTTTATGTTTATTCGTTTGTTTGTTTTCAACAGACACAAATAGTTCTGAGATCTGCAGAGGACAGAATATATCCAGAAGGTTCATGTTAATAAATACTAAGATGACAGTAGAGTGCTGGCATAATGGGTGAGGCTCTGCTCTCTGCAGCGCCCTGCTGAAATCAGCTAGCCTCTGTGTGGGTATATAAAGCAAAAATTAGGGGGTTTGACTGTCACAAAGAGCAAATGGGTTTGTCTGAATTACCTCCAAATAGTTCATGGTGAGTATTTATTTCCTTTATCCAGAATCTGGCATAAATCTAATATCTTATCTGAAAACTTCCTGGCAGCTCAGGCCAAGCATTGTTATGTTGTATATTTTGATCATCTCGCATTGCTAGATTTTTTTTTTTAAAGCTGAAGGGAAATTAATGGCCTGAACCATTTTTATTCACTGACCATGGAAAACACTTATTGCAAGAACATTACACTAAAGTAGAAGATTGCTAATATCCTGAGCTTCTCATATATATTAAAGACATTTACATATTTTTCATCTTTTTAAAAGGAGAACAAGATCAGTTCCATACCACCCCAGTACTGCAAAGCTATTCTGCTTGACAGGCAAGCAAGCTGTCTGGCTGCAGTTGTCTTAAATCATGACTTCCCGTTTTCTTAACTCAGGTGGGAGCCATTTGAAAACTTTCACAGAAGTTAGAAACAGCAAATCCTGTAATAAGCATCACATACTAAGCTGTACCGGATGTTTAGCACCTCAAACAGTTTGAAACAATTAATACGTGACTTTCTAGTTCCCACGTCAAGTAAAAATGCCATAATTGAATCTTCTTAGAAAACATTTGTCTTTATTAAGTTCAGCCAGCATATGCAGATTTGTCATTTAACTATAGGTATACTCTAGTCAGACCCTACATTGAGTTGGTCCCCGAGCTTCCTCTTGTTTTCAGCTCTTGAGCCATGCCCAAGCACAGTTTTGAACAGGTTTTCCGTGACTGTAATTCAGGGTTTCTCAGTGTATTTATGCCTGGGTGCACACCAAATGCATAAGAGGAAGTTTAATTTCTGTCCTCTTTTTTTTCTCCTTCAATCTGCCCAGGTATAATGCTGTAGCATTTCTTAACTGAAATACAGAGGGAGAGCATGTCACTCTCCATGAATAGTGTTCATCTCTCCATAACTGATTTTTTAGTCAGATTGGTTTTATTGAAAAATAGTGGGGTCCAAAGTGACTGGGAAGTGAACGTGTTTTATTCCAATGTAATGACTAAGAGCAATCCTTGTGCAAGATTGCAGCATCTAGATGTAATCAAGATCAGTGAGCCAACCACTTGAAGACAATCATGGGAGCTGGCGGACTTCCATTAAATCTGATAATGGAATTAGCTTTTGTACTGCCTTTGACTGGTGATGGGGACCAAATGAGAAAACTTCAACTGAGAAGTATTGATTCTCTTGTGTATTAAGGATGTAATGGAGATAAAGTTAGATCCCTGTGCTTTGGTAAGTGAGATGAACTGTATTGAATGTGAAGTTTCTGCTTTCCCTGGCAAACAGGAATGTACAATTACTAAAACAAGAAACACCTTGTGCAGCTGTCTGTTTTTAATAGTTCTGCAATTCCTATTTAAGCCGAGTAACTCTATTGCTGGTATCTCATATCTACCTCCCTATGTTAGAATTAGAAGATGTTTCCCTGAAGAGCATGAGCAGGAGCACAGCTGCTGCTCACTTTCTGCTCTAATGGAGAGAGAATGAAGGGAAGATGCATTCTTCTTTCATTTGAAATTGGGAGTAATTCCACAGAAATTAATGGAGCTCCCCAGGACAAGATGGATGTGAAAAAAGAGCCTGGCCCAGAGGTTTTAAATTAAGCGTAAGTGAAATTCAGAGAGAGAGATTTGTGCAGTAAGAAGCTATATAAAAATAAAATGTATTCTACTCTACTGGCTGAGAACAAAAATCAATCAAAATATTAATGAATACTGCAGACTAAGAAATAACTTCTGCTTCAGTGCCTCTTTCTGTCTCTCCTTCTGCTAGTTTCACACTGGTTGAGGTTATTGATAAAGCTAACTTATATGATCTCCTTCTTCATGCAAGTGATTAAGAGAGCCCCTTCAGACATAAATTATAATATCCCTGAACCTGGAAGGAAAGAACATACTAAATACTTATTTAAAATAAACTCTGAATTATGACTCTAACTCATTAAAAGCAAACCACAACATTCTAATTAAATGTGTGGGTCTTTTTGTTTTGGCAAATTCCTAAGGTAATTTCAGGTGATGCTGTAATTGTATCATTGTTGTGTATGCCAGATATTGTACTCCACTAATAACCAGCACTCATCTCGGCCTGATGGGAATAGGGATGCATAAAAGACTGAATCATTGCTTCCAAAAATAGCCCCAGCCACCCCCTTCCTCCTCAACAAAAAATATAAAAAGTTGAAAAGGACGAGGCTGATGAGAACAAAAAAGTAGCTGAATAGAGAAAAGGGGCATTTGCAAAAAACCTCATTTTTTCTAGAAAGTGGTTCTTTCTTGCCTGTCTCTCTTGCCTGCAATAAAATAAGTGCCCTGTGCTGATTTGGTTGCTGGAGTGGTGTTGAGATGGTAAGAGAAGTCATATAAACCTAGAAAGATGCAGAAAAATACAGAAAATAGAAAACTTCTTTAGCTGGAATTGATTTGTATGGAAAACTTTCTTTGCAGTGAACTGCTGCTATCCTCTAAAAGAAAAAAAATGAGGAATGGCTCATGTTCCTTTCAGGTATTTGTAGTTGAAGTTCATCTTTTGTCCGGTACACTACTATTGTGGGTTGATTCCTACAGGATATACTGTTCCTCTGAAATGACCTGACTCGTGAGAATGGTGTGTTCAGGAGACACTGAAGTTTTAAGTTCCCTATAAACAGATGCGTATACAGAATTACCTTTAGGTGCTTGCACTGTGTGACTGTCTCAAAATATGATACACCCTTTGCGAGACAAAAAACTTTAATTTTTTCCTGTTTTATTCTAAGGCTACAGTTGATTAGTCTTTCACGTGAATTGATTTTCTTCTTCATAATACATGAGCATACGCTTCTTCATATAACAATCAACTTGTGCAATACTTCCACTTCGTTGTGTCCATGGCCTAATTGCTCACAGGTTACAGATCAAAGCAAGGTGCAGTACCACGCAAGCAGGGTAACACAACCTGGTTCCTTTTCCAAAGTCAGCTGAAAGAGACTTTGCTGCAGAGGTTAAATATATCCACTTCACTTGGGGGGAGTTTTTATTACTTTTCTGTAGTTCCTCTTGCTGATTTACACTTGGAAATGAGAAAAGAGTAGGAATATATCTTTTTACAGTACCTAATTTTATGCCTATTTCAGCAGTTTTGAAAATACGCTCAAGCAAGCATATTAAACAGAACCTAATTTTCCTAATATCCCAGTTGTGTAACCAATGTGGCGTCTTTTATTATGTGCAGTGACTTTGTAAAAATGTTTTGAAGTCCTGGCTGACAAGGTCCTTTATAAGTAATATTTAATCTTCTTAGCAGGCAGAATGATTTTTTGTTCTGCCTGAATTTAGAGAAAGGGTGACCAAATTAAACACATGTCATTGAGGAATGGTATTTCTGGTCTTCTCAGAGTTCTCACGGATGGTTAGAGAAAAGTTATCTGATCCCTTTCATATTTGGAAATGCTAGGAATGCTAGTGTTATATTTTCATTACAGAGTTAATCTGGATAATTGGTTTAACTGAGTGAGAAACAGATTTATGACCTCAGTGATTTTCTGAACTGTTCACAAATTTACCATCCTCTTGTTTGGGGTAATATTTGGGTGCCTGAACCTGAAGGAGTGTACTGGATTGTTTTGGAGGACCGTTGGCTCCACACAAACTCTCCACCTTCAGAACAAGCAACACTCAAAACTATAAAACTGGGGAACCCAGGTAGTCTAAATCAGAAGCTTTTCAGTGCCCAGTAGCCAAGTTACGGACGATGCAGAAGCAACATCCCGAAGTAACTTTCTAGACAAGAAAGGTATTAGTACATTTGGCACTATGCCTTAAAATCACAGAAGGATTTTCTTAATTACTAGTGCCACCGGAACATTAGTTGCATCTTCCACTTTCATATAATAACCAGTGTTTGTG
>VYZW01005057.1:0-15136 GCA_013401315.1 Balaeniceps rex
CAGCGTGGGGTCCCTCCCACGGGATACAGTCCTTCACGAACTTCTCCAACATGGATCCTTCCCACGGGCTGCAGTTCCCTTCAGGGCACATCCACCTGCTCCTGTGTGTGGTCCTCCACGGGCTGCAGGGGGACAGCCTGCTTCACCATGGTCTTCACCACGGGCTGCAGGGGAATCTCTGCTCTGGCGCCTGGAGCACCTCCTCCCCCTTCTTTTTCACTGACCTTGGTGTCTGCAGGATTGTTTCTCTCACATATTCTCACTCATCTCTTCCAGCTGCTGTTGCACAGCAGTTTTTACCCCTTCTTATATATGTTATCACCAAGATCGCTGATTGGCTTAGCTTTGGCCAGCAGCCGGTCCGTCTTGGAGCCATCTGAAACTGGTTCTGTCGGACATGGGGGCAACTTCTGGTGTCTACTCACAGAAGCCACCCCTGCAGCAGCCCCCCCCCCACTACCAAAACCTTGCTATGTAAACCAAATACATATAGATAGGGGTAGGTACTAAAAAAATGGATCACGTTCAAGGTTTTATCACTCAACCTGATGCTTTTAAATGCAGTATAATTGTGTGTGCGACAAATATCTTTTCTTCAAAAATGGATGTTTTGAAGGAGGAAATAGTATTTATTAATGTTGACTGTTTACTGAATTCTTGTATAAAAGCATTTCAAATGTTTGTAGACTGCTACAGTTGTATTTGCAACCTTTTTTTCTGTAGAGAACTGAAAACATGGACATTAGTAAATTTCTGTAAAAAATCTCTGTGGGCAAGCAGTGTCATTGAGGGAGTTTGTTTTGGTTTTCCCCTTCTGTGATTTTATGAGAGTTCATTAGCTGCTGAGCTTGTGTACAGGAAAGAGAAGACTAACAGGTCAGTCTTGTTTTGATGCTGCTACGACTCTTTTTCATGGCCTTTGAGATACAGACAAAACTTCGTTAAGGATTAGAAAAATTATATTTGGCAGTTGGGGAAAACCAATTTCCTTTTTCATAAAACGCGAAGAGGATCCTTCTAACAGCCACAAATTTAATTAGTATAATCAATTTGAGCTTTACTTGAAGTCCTTCCAGAGCCGGATAGCAGGATGCTATCTTATCTTGTTCAGGAAAGAATTAGTTACATAGTAAAACTGAAACCACTGTTATTTATGACTTTGAAATAAAATAAAACAAATCAAAATTCAGGCCTAAGTTTCTGTGTTTCTTCTTACACCATACTTAGCTTTCAGTATTATCGATTTAAATTTAGAATTAATGATTACTTATTAGAATTATCTCTGTTCTTTGAAATGTGTCATGTTTAATTATTTTTCTTTCCTCAACTATTTTTAATAAAGATGAAACCTGGAATTTCCAAAGTGGCCTTAGAGACCTGGGCTCCTAACTCCTATTTGGGGTTTCATCCATCTGTAACCATCCATCTATAACTTTCTAGATGTGTGAGTTTTCCAAAAGATTTCTTTTGTATTTTTTCCTCACCATATTTTCAAGAAAAATCTTAACCAGCAACAAACAAAAAATGATTTAAACTTTTTCTATAGCATATTTTTCATATAAAACTAAGTCAGTTTTCCCCTCAAAAATAAGTTTATTGTACTTTTATTCATTTCCCAACAAAATACAGAGGCTGACATGGTAGTATTATGTTCAGAATTATCTTCGATTTTTGCTGATGGGAATGAAATGTATAAACCTCCAAGGGACAGCAGCATCATCTCACTTTAAAGATAGAAGATATCTATTTAAAAAAAACAAAACCAAACAAAAAATACTTTACACATACTCATCCTCTTCTGTTTGTGGTATTGTGTAGTTTAACTGTGGAGTTTTCAACTGTGAAATCACTAAACTCACATCTGAATGGAAGCTCATTCTGCAGATCCCCAGTCTTCTCACGGTGAAGCTGCTACTTGCTTATCCAACTACAAATTCTATATTGTTACTAGTCTCAGTCCTAAAATAACCCCCCCAAACTTGGCTTATATATTGCAAGTATTAAACAACTAAACAATAAATGCATGTTTGCCTAAACAGTAGTTAAAGAACATAGTGATAACTAACAGAGTGATCCGTGACACAGAATAAACACAGTTGATGAGGTGTACATATCTGCTGGATTGATTATTAAAACTTAGTTTGTTGTAAAGTCTTAAGAAAGGGATTGAAAATTAAAGTGAGTTAATTCTTAATAACATTCTTGATATCCAAGATCGTGCTCACTTTATTATATTATCAAGGGAAAAACCTTCCACCAAAAAAAAAAAATCTGAAAAAGCCACTGCATTAAAAAAAGTTTCTAGAAAAAGAACAGTATCAAAACTAAGAGTTAACTAAATTAATAGTCTACAACTAAAGTAATACTAATAAATATAATAATTGCTAATCAATAATTTAGAAGATCAAAAAGCAAATGCCTTCTGTTGAACAGAATGTATAAAGTCAGATTGCTCCTAACATTGCCTTCTGACAAATTTCAGTAATAAACGCTCCTGGGGATAGAGCAGACATTTAGCACCCACTACATACCTAGCATGTCTTTAGCCATTTATGTTTAGGGAAGGGAGAGAATTCATATTAAAATTGAGATGCTCATAATTCTGTAGCATCAGTATGGGTTTTTTTCATTGGAAGTTTCTAACTCGCTACTTCATCCTGTTTGTTACCTCCTGGGAAGTGATACGTTTAGGGGTGTCAGATGGCTCAGCTGTAGAAGCCTCTGCATCTTCACTCAGTTTACTGTGATGCAATAATCTTTGGAAGGGTCTTTCTGGAATGATTGTGCTTCTCCTTAGCAGCCCTTCAGCCTTTGGAAAGCTGCAGAAAGATCTCTTCTGTACCACCCCTCTACTCTGTCCCTCTAATGATACAGAAGGCTAGTCAGTAAGTGAGTTGATAGTACTATTCACTTGTGCTGCTTAAAAAAAAAAAAAAAAAGCACTATTGTCTTGTTTCACAGCAATTCCCTGTGTTCTTGGTGTCCCTGTTTCTGAAGTTGATATCTCTTGTGCTATCGGTAGTTATCAGTGCTGAAAAGAAGGAGGAAGAAGTAGTTCTGTTTCATATATGCAGCACAGTTAACTGTCTTTATAGCTTCAAGCTTGCCAGTCTTTCACTAGCAGAGATGGAAAAGAAGAAACTGAGGTCTTGAGATTCTGGAATATGAAGTTTTCAGTGCAACAGTGTCGTGGTTTAGCCCCAGTCAGCAACTAAGCACCACGCAGCCGCTCACTCACCCTCCCCCTCCCCGGTGGGATGGGGGAGAGAATCGGAAGGGCAAGAGTAAGAAAACCCGCGGGTTGAGATAAGAACAGTTTAATAATTGAAATAAAATAATAATAATAATAATAGTAATAATAATAATGATAATAATAATAATAATAATTGCAATGAAAAGGAGAACAAGAGAGACAAACAAAACCCAGGGAAAAGAAAACAAGTGATGCAACCGCTCACCACCCGCCGACCGACACCCAGCCAGTCCCCGAGCAGCGATCGCTGCCCCCCGGCCAACTCCCCTCGGTTTATATACTGAGCATGACGTCATATGGTATGGAATAGCCCTTTGGTCAATTTGAATCAACTATCTTGGGCTGTGCCCCCTCCCAGCTTCTTGTGCACCTGGCAGAGCATGGGAAGCTGAAAAAGAAAGTCCTTGACTAGCCTAAGCACTACTTAGCAACAACTAAAACATCAGTGTGTTATCAGCATTCTTCTCATACTAAATCCAAAACACAGCACTATGCTAGCTACTAGGAAGAAAAGTAACTCTAACCCAGCTGAAACCAGGACAAACAGCTATTTCTCCTACCCTTTCTCCTTGGTTATACTCCCTGGTTTTTAATCTGGAGACTAAGGAGGGCAAAGAGATGAACCTACCTGCATTCTCATTTGCAGTAATGTGAAAGAATGTTTTTGTATAATTGTGAAGCTTTAACAGTTAAAATATTTACCTCTGCTTTTAATTTGTTATTATGTTATAAAAAATAAGCTTTGAGGTGTATTTTGACTATGCTTCAGCAATAGCTACTGCTATTTAAGAGGAAACCAAGCAAGGTCAACTATATAGCTTAATTTACCTAATCTAGCTATTTAATCTTAGTTAGATAGCTAGATAACTACTAGATTATCTTAATTCATCTTCCTTTTAAAAAGTTACCATGTTCATATCTGAAGACCGCAAATCCAACTCTCCCAATTTAACTGTTGTGGTGAGATTTTTTTTATAGGTATATTTAAAACAGGTTTGTCATCTATTAAGATTTTATTTACATGTCTTTAATATACAAGAATTTGTTTTATAAAGCTGGTCAGATTTTTATAAGAACTCGAGAAGCTGCATCAAAAATAATCTTCACTAGTAAATCTTCTGGGCGTTAAATGATTACTTAGAATGGGTACCTGCTAGCAAAGAAAATATTTTTTCCTATGAAGTAATGAAGTTATCAGTAATCTTTCTTATTATTCACTTGAACTATTTAGGTTTTAATATTGTTTTTTGCCTTTTTCTTTTGGTAATGTAATGAAGATGAAAAGCATTTAAAAAAAAAAGGCTATTTTCCTAGCTTATACTCAGTCTTTTTATGTCAAGACATATTCAACGGAAAGGTGACTGAAGAGTGATGATTGGAAGCATACTAAGGAAATACAAGAAGGTAAAGCTCTTCATATCTGCATGGTAAACTGTGAATGATGTACTAGTTGCATTCATACAGAAGCTTCCAGTTTATAAGTATACATATTACTGACACCAACTTCAGGCTGATAGAAGGTTTAAGCCCCCCCCAAGTAGGTGTGTTTTAGATGAGAACATGTGCACAAGTTGCATATATTTTGTGTAGCTAAAGAAAATGCAGCTTTTTTTAAACATTTGCTATCTTGATTTTTATATTTGAGGTAGAAGTACTATGCCTCAGTCATAGTGTTAAAGAGGAGTGGCATAATTATGTATGTAAAAAAAAGAAAAAAAATTCTGCACGTTTACTATTAAGCTATTTAAAACTGGCTAAGCATGCAATGAGTCTGTTACCCAAACTAGATCCAGCAATGAGATGCAGAAGTGTTGCTTGTGTTTGAACTTCATAAATTAAAGGTAAATATAGGTTTAAAGTATTGTCTAGCATGTTTAAGGATGCTGTCAAAGGAAATGGAAAATAGGCATTTTTTTCCTTCTGGTGTAGCCATCATTCAAATTAAAGCAATGCGATTACTCTTTTTATCAAAAGTTACCCCAATGTACCTCCACAGGGCTGCCACGAGCAGTTTGAGAGTGGCAGAATACAGTTCTTTCAGCATCTTCTGGGGCTGGAAGAAATAACATGATGAGTGTGAACAAGGCATGCATCTTAGGCCCGTGTAAGTGGTGAAGAGTGCCTGAAGTCTGCGACCACAGCACAGTCACCAAACCACTGTTGGACATAAATCCAGAAGGAAAGGGGAGAAAAAAACGAGGAAGTTTCAAGGGGAAGAGGACATACAGAGGAAAAAATATTTGCTTTTATGCATATACTGTATGCATTCATTATCCAGCTGTGATACGTCAACTTTACCCTGTCCTACAGGTGACCGTTTCCTGGTTTTGCATACTTTAAATAATTTGTCCAAAGCTAAACTATGCTTAGATTTTGCCTGAGATGCTAACGTTTAAAATTGAATAGCCTTATGCCAAGCTGCTTTAAAATGTTTCTCTATGCTATCATCAATAAATCTTTATGGTTTTTACTATGTTTTTTGTAGACATGGAGAGGTGGACTATATACTAATTCGATTTTAGTGGGAGTCTGGGGGGGTGGGGGTGGAATAGAGTTAGAAACTAGTATCTGATGCTGTTCCTGAAAAAAATCAAAGGGGAGATTTTATTTTTTTCCCTCTCCTTGCCTTCCCCTCGGGACTGCCAGTGGAGGCCTGAAGGGAAGGGCTTCCTACTCCTGCTCCCCTGGCGAAGTCTCAGCACCACCCGCCTGCTTATCTCTGCTAACATCCCTCCTGTGTGCAACGCCCTTCCTCTCCTGGGTGCACAACGCCTAAGAGTTTAAAAAGGAACGTACACACCGCTTGGCAACGGAGTTATAACAGTTGACGGCACAGCTCCCCCTCGGTAATGGCTGGGGGTGTGCCGAGGAAGGAGGCAGGGCCGTTGCTAGTTGCCAATCATGGGTTGCTGCCCAATAGGGGTGGGTGCAGGGAGCACGCTATGCGTTGTGGCGTCATGTCGGCTGTGCTCATGGCAGATGGGAGAGGAAGGGGCTGAGATGGTCATGGCTTTGTCCGTCGTGAGGGCTACGGTGCGGGCCGTGAGTAAGAGGAAGATCCAGGCTACCCGCGCTGCCCTCACCCTGGTCAGTGCTGGAGGCGTGGCGGGCCCCGCTCCGCCCCGTGGGATGCCGGTCACGGGCCTTTCTGACCTGTGCCTTTGTCCTGAGAGCGGGCGTTAGAACTGTGCCACGGGCAGGGCTGGGTTGAAGGGTCTCCCTCAGCCTGACCGTCCGTCCTCCCCGAGGCAGATGCTACGCCGAGGCCTCTAGGCTGCTAGTGACAGTGGGACGGCGTAGGCCGTGCTGTCGAGCTTGTGTACGTGGCTGGCGGTGCTGCACGCCTGGCCCAGCAGCGGGCGAACCTGCGTCCGGCGC
The DNA here is from genome assembly GCA_013401315.1 of Balaeniceps rex. Lineage (NCBI taxonomy): Eukaryota > Metazoa > Chordata > Aves > Pelecaniformes > Balaenicipitidae > Balaeniceps > Balaeniceps rex. Next base: position 6,632 of record VYZW01005057.1, read on the forward strand.
TTCTGAGTGCTGCCGCTGCGCAGGGCCGTGGGCCTGAGGGCGAGCGCCGTTAACCCACCGAGGTTGCCAGCTGCGTGCTGGCGTTGGGATTTGGTCGCTAGGAAGGGTCTACAAGGAGGTGGAAAGGACCTATTCCCGCTTGTGAGCTTGGCGGGGGCGTTTGTGTTCCTGGTGAGGAGAACTCTGGTGTTTCCTCATCTGCGCCTGTGTAGAGACGATGCTTAGAGAAAGCGGGACTGTCTCGGGGTTTGGAGAAATCCGAACTGCGGTGCGGTGTGCTAGCGGTGGGCAGTCTCTGGCCTGATAAAGGCCGGCAGGCAGTGGGAAAAGGGGAAAGACCGGTGCGGTCACTTTCATGTGGGGTGGTGTTTTGCACGGTCACTCTAAGAAGTATATTTATTCTGAAGAATGAAAATTCAGTACAGAAACTGGCAAGTAGGTTGTTCCCAAGGAGACTCTCTATCCCTGTGTTAATTGAGAAAGCGCATTTACTAGTTGTGGCAGTATTGTGGAGGCCATACAGTTGGGAAGGCTTACTCCAGAGGGAGGTGCACCCCTCTGCATTGACGGGGGCAGACTAAGTATGTCTAGTTCAGTAATTTGTCTGGGCAGGTAATTAATGTATTGTAGTGATCTTGTAGCAACTGAACATTAATAGCACTAATTAGAAAAGATATTCTAATGTAAATCTAGTAGAAGTTTGCTTTGTGTGTTTGAATCTGCTAGTAATAAAAACTTCACCTTACTCAGTATCTTGGAAACTTGTTAGCATGTAAGGGGAGCTCTTTTATGTATATTTTGTGTATGTAGTCTTGCATTTCTGCAGCAACTAGATAGATCTATATGAACTATGAGTTTATCTTCTGTAAAGTCATAGTTCCCCTCATAAGTTAATGGGAAGAGAAGGGAATAAACATTTCTGTGCCTGGCTGGTTTTTCTGTAACGCATGTATGACAACACTTTGACTAGAACAGAACTGTTTAACTGAGTTGTAGTAACTTTGCAGTATGTATCTTGAGGCATCAGTTTCAAGTAGAAGAAAGGCTAGTTGACAGTGTCAGATGGTTGGTGCTGTAGGTGGACTTTGCAGATAGGAGACAAAACAACTGTAAACTAAGACAAAATTTGATTGCGCAAAGAGGACTTTTTATTTGCAGTGTGTGACTTGCGTGCATTACAAAGCATGTAGCATACTTGAATTTTTATTTTTTAAACTGTATACAAGCATATGCATATATTTGTCTTTCAGACCCCGTCAGCTGTTCAGAAGATAAAACAGCTTCTTAAAGATAAACCTGAGCATGTAAGTGCAAACAGGGCTGTCTTGCAGATTATACTAAGGTATTAGCACTGCTGATTATTACGAAGCATTTCTGGCTAACCTAGCAGCTTGAAATAAACACTGAAAAGCTTGGAGATGTTAGTGTCTTTTTTAGATGGGACTGTATAAGTTTATTTATTAAGCTTCATTTCTATATAAAGTAAAATGCAGAAAATAATTGACTGTAATGACCTTTCACTGTACTGTTACTTTTGAGATGGGTAAAACGGAAAGAAAAAAAAAAAGCCACCCTAAGCTTGAAAAATATTTCTAAGCCATATTTTAATCAGCTATTTTAGTATGGCGTAATGGTGACTTCTGGTAGGGCTAGAGATCTTCAGCTGTTGATACGAAGATGTTATTAAATTCTTGAAGGCCTTCTGGTTGTGAAGTAGATAATAATGTTAGATTAATACCCATTGGAAAAGGTATCATTCTTATGAAATTTGCCAGACAATGTCTTTTTTGTAAATAATCAGTATTTCAACAAATAGCTGATTGAGAATGTAATCTTTTCTTCTTGGGAAGAACACACAGTCTTGCTTTCTAACCATTATAAAAGTAAGCATTAGGTTTTCTTCTTTACAGCAAATACTAGTTCAAGAAGATTGTTTCCCTCAACTTTTGTATAAAGCTCACTGTTTCTTTTGCTTCCTGCACATCTGCAACTAACTAGACTCTTCATTCTAATGTTTTAAACCATCCTAAGGAAGCCCAAAGCCTACAGCTTAGCTGATCAGTCATCCCCCTTGTTATAAATGGTGTTCATGTTTTCCAACCCATTATTTCTAGCCCTTCTTGTAGAGGGGGGTATTTAGTCTGAAAAGAATGAGTGCTGTTTGTCTGAGATTCCTCTTGTCATCAAGCGATACATTTTGATACGTTTTTAATCATAACATTGGTTCCATAGATCATTATACTTCTCAAATTATGTACTGAAGCATTTGTGTGTGGAAAGTGGTACAGATACTTTTGGAAGATCCTTGTGCACAAATAATTTTCCAGTTCATTTTCAACAACCTGTATCAACCTCTTCTACAACCTTTTCTCAGCTCTTTACTTGCATAGATGCTCTGTTTGACTTGCAGGGTCATGTTGGATAATTGCAAATTATCCATATCCATGGGCTTTAACGTTGATTAACACAGTAAATGAATAAACTTACTTGCAAAAAGGAGAGGATTAAGTTTTAAGTGTGAATGGTAATGTGGATAATGAAGATCTTAAAGTAATGTTTTTGGAACTTTGGATTGAAGTAGTAAATTTCCAATGGTCATTATAGGAGTTATGTAAAAATCTAGCAACTGCCCTTGACTTCACCTCACAACTTCATAATTATGTTACTGTCAACAATCTTAAAATAGTGCCTGAATTACCATCTGAATAAACTTTCATTTGAAGTTGCAAAAACATCTGTCTTTGAAGTTTGACTTTTATGAGATCAAGTACCAAGAAGTGTCAACAGTTCATTACTTTGATTTTTTTATTTTTTTTTTTATTTTTTTTTTTAACATGCTTTAGGACTTGGTCCACAGTAGCAGACATTTGATGTCTGCTTTTACCTTGGTAGTCAATTTTATAAGAGAAAAATGTTACCTTTTAATCCATTAAACTAGTTCACTTCTGTTTTATCACTGGCCTTGAGGCAAGGGAGAATAAATGTCAGCTTTTTGTTGTTCTGCATACTTTTTATTTTGGTGTTCAAGAATAGATTNGAAAAAGAGTTTAAAGTGTGGGGTTTTGTGGTGGGAGAAAAGAAACGTGGGGGGGGGGGGGAATAGCCTAATTACAGGTTTGCCAAGGGGCAGGTTAGGACTTCAAAAGTAACAAGTTATTGTAAGAGGTTCTAGTGTTCTGTTATAGGAGTTGTCACCTTAGTTTCTGTTGTGAAGATGTAAAAGTAATTGGTTAAAATCTGCAGCTTTGTAGAGGAAACAAGGAATATCCTTGATCCAACCTTCATTTCATGCCCATGTTGGGTTAAGTTGGAGTTCCCTATGATAATAACAACAAAGTCTCTGTACTGGGTCAGAATAAATGGCCTAGCCCTTTATTCCTGTCTTTGGAGGTGGCCAATAGCAAATATCTGAGAGAATACAGAACAAGGCATGGACAGAAGGATACTTTACTAACACACCTAAAATAAGGCTTGGCAAAGTAAAGGTTTTATTTGCAAAGAGTTTTCCCAACTGTCTTCTATAACTAGCCTTATAATTGACTTTTTTTTTTAATGTCTTTATGCTTTTGATCTTGACACTGTTTTGTGACAACGCATTTATAATTTTTGTCATTTATAATGTTTGTCTTGGTTTCTGTTCTTCTAAAAATTGCTAAATTTTTTTATATATTATTGAACTGTGCTGTGTTTGCATTCAGAAAGATTACTTTTCAACTGGTGGCAAAGTAGGAGATTTGAATAAGAGTGGGATATCACAGTTAGTTTCTTATAGAAGCTGTGCTGCTTGCCAGAGCTCAAATTCCAGCTGCCTTGCAAATATCTGTGACCAACTCATAATTTTTTTTTCTTAAAAAAATATTAGTTGGAACTTCAGCAAATGATTAAATTGAAATAGACTAGATGAGATCAGGACTGCCACCTAATATTGCAGGTGCTTCTTGACTTCAGATTTAGCTGGCTCCTAGAATTGCCTCTTCTACTTGACTCCAGAGCTGCTCTGGCTTTACAGGGCTGAAAACACATTTTTAAGAAGGCAGTTCCTGGCTTGGTTCTTAAGGGAGATGAAAGCAGTTTCCCTCAGTCATGACAGAGGCCCTAATCTCCAAAGCCAGACAATGTTTCAGTTGTGGCTGTGTGCCTTCTGTTTTATTTTGATTGCTTCTAGACAGCTTTCCACTGAAGGCTCTGACTTTTATATAGCACTCTGCTCAGTGAGCTGGTGGCTTTGGATACCAACCCAATTATCCTGGTTTTTAGTTAGCAAGTGCTGATGCTTAATACAGAATTGTGATTCTGCTTCAGGGTTCAGGTCCTCTTTCATTAGATTTAGCCTTCCCTGTGTATTACTGTCCAGGTTGACCAAGAAAAATGTGGAGGTTCAACTTAGTCGCCCACAGACTTGAGTTGTTTTACTAAAGTGTTTCATCTCAACTTTTACTATGATGAAACAGCTTTCCAGCACTCTCCTATAACTTAATGAGTTCTTGTTGCTGCTACTGATGCTATTTTTAAATTTTTATTTTTATTATTTCCTAGTCTATGGACAGCTAAAGCAGTCTATTCATACTAACCACTTTATACCATACTTGCAGTTTTAAAGTTCAATAACTTTCCAGGCTGGTAGATGCTTTGCATACTTTAGAAAAAGGAGATCTTTCTAGTTCTGCAGATGAACTACTAATTCTTAGTCCTTAAAGGTTATGATATCTTCAAAAGTTCACACATCTACCTTGGTATAGGATTCAATATTGTTAATAATTCATGTACACCTAATAATTTTGGCAAAGAACATTCCTTATGAGAGAAGGGTTCTTCAGTTGTTTTTTTTAGGGATTATTATTTAGTTAGTTAGTTATTATATCTTGTTGGATGCACAGGCTTTAAGAACAGTAGTAAATGGGTTACTGACTATAATGCATGGGAAAGGAAGTATCAAAGCTGAGATTCATTCTCAAGTTCTACAACTGATTACTCTGGGTATCATGGTTTTTAATCTGAACAAAAATAAATGCGCACATGTACACAAATACCAGCACTAGACTGTAGCTAGAACTTTGTAGCTAGAACTTTGTAGCTAGAACTTTAAAAAAAAAAAAAGCCCTATCTTACACTAGGGAAAATGAGTTATATTGACAGATTTTTTTGTATTCAGCTTCTACTTTTATCACTGGTTGGAACAACATTTGAAAGTGAATGATTAACGGTTTTGCTGTATGTAATATTTTTTTTCTTTGTTGTCTTTAAGGGATTAGAATCTTTATTGAGAAGAAAGCACAGCTGACACTTCTAGGAACTGAAATGGACTATGTGGAAGACAAACTGTCCAGTGAATTTGTCTTCAATAATCCAAACATCAAAGGAACATGTGGATGTGGAGAAAGCTTTAACATTTGAGATTTCAGGACTATTTCTTTGACTTTGAAAGCCACAAAACACTTGCTTTCAAAAGTAAATGCATTTTCTTCAGGTTCTTAGGCTGTGCAAAGTGTGGATGCCATTAAGGAAAATAAAGTTAATTCTTTCTGAAAATTTAAATTGTGTGTTAAATCCCTGCACTGATGTTTTTACACTGCAATTTGTAATTAATTGGGACCCAGAAGGTAAGAACATTAAGCGCTGTAGCATTTCTGTGTTTTCATGTACCATGGAAGTAAAATCTCACTGTTCTTTTCCTTTGCTATTTTCTTTGTCCGCTCCACTTGCACTTCCCCATCCAAAAGCCATTTGCAAGAATATATTGCCTATTTATTCTGCTTTGAGTTGAAAAAAAAAATACCACTTCTATGTTTGTGTGTGTTTAAATATTTATATACACAGACACACACTCCTCAGCTTCAAAGTTCACTATGATTATATAGACAAATAATTTATTTTATTAGGTTTCTGATGTTTTTATGTATAGACTTATCTGGTAGTTTATTTTCCCATAAATCTAGGGAAGTCCAGAAAGCAGTTCACGTGCAAATTTAACAGTAGGCTGCCATAGCTCTGCTAGTTCAAAATATGCTAACCCAACTTCAGTCTTGTTCCTTGCCTTGTTGAAGGCACAGTCTCTGCTTTAGTTACTAAGTGGTTTTCAAGAACAAAATATATTCAGGCACTGAAATATTAAAGCAGAATATATACAGGCTTCTCATGTTTCTGTTGTTTCTATTTGTCTTGACTGACTTAAATCACAAAACAGGTAAAACTGCCTTCATATTCTGATTCCCAGTGTTCACAGAATGTGTATATATTCTCATATGCTATCTGTGCACAAAAAGCTATGAACATATTTTTTTGAGAGAGGAAGGAATCTTGTAACTTTCATTAGCTCTTTGTAGTAATGTGTGGTGGGTTTGACCTTGGCTGGATGCCAGGTGCTACCAAGCCACTCTATCACTCCCCTCCTCAGCAGGACAGGTGGGGAGAAAATGAGATGGAAAAACACCCCAAAAACCTCATGGGTCAAGATAAAGGCAGTTTAATAAAAAAAAGCAAAGGCCGCACACGGAAGCGAAAAAAGAAAACAAAGATTTTATTCTCTACTCCCCATCAGCAGGTGATGTCCAGCCACTTCCTGGGAAGCAGAGCTTCGGCACACATAGTGGTTGCTCCGGAAGACAAACGTAAATAACAAATGCCCCCCGTTCCTCCTCCTTTCTCTTAGTTTTTATTGCTGAGCATGATGTCATATGGTGTGGAATATCCCTTTGGTCAGTTTGGGTCAGCTGTCCTGGCTATGTCCCCTCTCAAGATCTTGCCCACCCCCAGCCTATTGGTGAGGGATGGGAAATGTTGGAGAGACAGCCTTGATGCTGTGGGAGCACTGCTCAGCAGTAGCCAAAACACTGGTGTGTTATCAACACCTTTCTAGCTACCAATGCAAAGCACAGCACTATGAGGGCTGCTGTGGGGAAGATTAACTCCATCTCAGCCAGACCCAATACATAATGTTTGCTACTAATTTTGTTACAACTTGCTCTATTTAGCAAGTTGACTCGGTACTAGGGCTTTTCCACTTACAAAGCTTATAGTAACTTCTGTTTAACTTCTCTCATGAGATTAACTTGCTAACAGGAAAGCCATTTATAATTTTAAAAGGCTTCTATTTTTTAAAAAAATTGTTTAATACAGTCAGTAATTAAAATCCTATGATTATAGGAGGCCATTTTTTTCTTTAGAAATTAAACTAATTTATTTTGTCATAATCGGAGTTGTTCTTCTGCAAGCCAGTCCTTCTTTCAAGCTGATAAGTCTTCAGTGCTTCCTCCACTGGTGTTCAGGCAGAAGTGGAAACCTCTCTATGGGCCTTCCCTAAAGCTAGTATGATAGAAATATCATTCCATCCTTTTTATATCCCTGTTTCCCCGATTGTCTAAAAGTGACATTGTTTAGCTAAGCTATTCACTTGTGCAGAAGAGAAGATAACTTGTCTGTCTAGGCAACTGATCTGAACAGTTATTCAAGAGAGTAGAAATGAAACGTAGTGCACAACAGGGACCATGATATTATAGTCAGACAGGAAGACTGTCAGATGGGAGGGAACTAAATACTGAGGCTGGAAAATCCAGAGGTCACACTGGTCTAGAGAATTGTTCGTAGATGCGGGTATGACAACTTTGGAATACTAACATGCTGAAGACATAGGAATGCAGCTAGGTAGACCATGCTTGAGGGAAAGGTGTAGAGGGAAGACTGAAAATGAAAATAAAATTGTTCTTGATTTATTTAGTGCACAGGAGTAGAAAGTAAAAATTTCCACAGGTGTAGTTTAATATTACATACATGAATTTTAATTACATGCTATATCACCTTGTGATGGAAAAACACTTGTTCCTTTAATAGTCAACTGTTATACACAGTTACTTTAGTTCTTCCTGAATTACTATATAAAATAGTAATACACTGGCTAGGTAAATTTATAATGCCGTAAGTCCTTCAGTCTTGCCGAAAAAAAAAAATCCAGTTAATGTGATACAGTTAAGGTTTTATGTCTAAAGCTCAAAGATAAAGGGCATTTTTTCAGATTGCACTTCTCTGCTTCTTGTTAGAAGATAAGACTAGGAATGTATCACTGGTGGTGGTGAAGAATGCTGTTACTTTATTAATTTAATTTTGAGGTGTTTTTAGGCTTTTGGCATATTTAGTATACTTTCATGTGTTTTGTGTACATGCCTTCAATACAAGCTTGCACTCCTTGAAATAATGCCCTCATTTGTCAATTTACTAAAACACCTAATGCACAATATATTAAAGTTTTGTAAAAGTGCTAATAACAGTTATATAGGAACATGGGTTTGTTGATTGGTCCATTATAACTTTGCGTAACACTGTATGTAGAGGTCTCAGTTATAATAATAAATGTTGCCTATTGGTAAATGTGAAATATTCCTCTATTGAAACGATTGTTTACAAGAAAAAACAAACACTTTGGCATAGCGTTAAGCCAGTAGATACATTACTGTTACCAAATGTAATATTTCTGAGAATCATAGAATGCTTTGGGTTGGAAGGGACCTTTAA
>VYZW01005058.1:1903-14228 GCA_013401315.1 Balaeniceps rex
GGCAGGAGCTAGAGCTAGTCAAGGGAAGCTGAATCAATATATCCATTTGATGCTTTTCTCCGCATAACTCCAGAGCAGTATGAAATTTTACCATCAGCCCAGAATTAAGTGAAATGAGACAAAAAGCTTTTATTTATTTGAAATGAAAGTTTTCTAAACGAAGGTTATAGTCTCTTCAATGCTTAGCTCTGCTTGCGTAAGAATTACAAATATATTGTTGGAAACAAGCTAACACCCAAAATAGGGATGTGCAGATAATGCAGAGTATCTCATCTGTTGACTGATCACAGGCACTTTTCTAGCCAGCTCTCAAGTGTCCACGGGTGACTACTGGAGAGGATATTCTTAACATTCTCATCAGCACTTGAAACCTCGACTTATCTCCTAATCCTACCAGCAACACATTTCAACAGCCACTTACGAATGCACAGCCACTACTGTGTGAATCATTTCCCAAAACATGTAGCTGTCTGTTCTGGAGTCCGCTCTTTCCCTTCCCTGCACTTCTATTTCAAACAGCACCACTGCGCTAATTTGTTATCTGCGATTGCTACAAAGCTGTGTCAGAGCAACCTGCTCCCATCAGTGGGCTCTGCCAGTGTGGACATGGAGTGAGCAGCTTCCCTTAGCTTCTCAGGTTGTAATGAAAGAGGACAACTACTGTTTGTTAAACAACATGGCCATGCTAAGTGTACTTACTGCAAAGTGCCAAATGTTCAGCAGTCACTCTCCTTCACAGGGGAGTGGCTCTTAGAGGGACTTTTACAGAACTGCAAGATAAGCCATCTATTTTTCTGAGCTTTACTGCTTTCATTGTTTTTGCTTCCCTCCTTCCAGAGGAAGGAATGATATAAATACCCAAACTGTAAGTCCACTCCCAAAAAGGCTGCTGCAGTGTGCTATTACATACTTCCCTTCACACTACTCTAGTGCTGACCAGCCAATGCATCAGCTATGCAAAAAATAGCTAATTCTTTTCGACCATCTTTGCCCAGAACATACAGCTCTCCGGGTGTTAGGACATACCCCATGCTACAGCTGAAGTGCCACTGTAGGACTGAGCCAACAGAGTCATCAGAGGACTGGGCACAGCATAAACTGCACTAACACTGTATTCTGCCTGCAACCACGTATCATTCATCACAGCTCATTCATCCAGGCATGCTGCTGGTCTTGCACCGATACAGTGCTCCTGATGCATTACCCAACTTGCTCAAAAAGTGCTGCTCTGTACCTACCTGCATATCCTTATAGAGAAAAAGGCGGTTTTGGTCACTTACAGGCACTCTTGTTGGAGGAACCAGAGGATCAATTAGAGTAGATTTATATAAAAGCTGCCTGACAATGTGATGCTTTGTGTATGATCTCAGTATTTTAATTATAAAAGTCTGTGCTTGTTCCCTCAGAGATCAGTGTGTACCATTCCCAGAAGGCACAGCCTCTGGTGTTATTCACACTCCTTCCTCTCCTCCCAGAACAACCTTGCGATGGGGAGGCTCATTTTTGGGGAGAGAAGGAGGCAGTCCAGTGAACAGATCTGCCTGCAGAGTCACAGTGCTGGGTAAAATTAAGGCTGTAGTAATACCTAACACTGGCTCCAGAGGCCCTTCTCTCCCCTCACTCTGCTCCTAGCCCTCACACTCACTTTCAGTGGCACACCTACAAGCTTGTTGTGCTGTACTACAAAATATAGCCCTGAAGCAGTGCAGGTAGGAATAAAAAGGTAGTGTGGGACGGCAGGAGAAGGCTGGGAGACACTTTTACTCCAAAGCCACAGCATCACAGAGCTGCACCCAAAACAAACTTAATTTCTCATTCTTCACATAACATGTTATCGCATACACAATCAAGAATTGTGTACACTTCTGCTTCACTTTGAATGTTAAAAATATTAAGTAACATTTACTGTGTTACATAACCATATTCGGATTATACAGACACACAGTGTAGTCACGTAATGGTGTTAAAATTCTTAATCCAAGTAGAGGCCCTTGAAGCATGCAAAGGCAAACAATTTTTGCTAGTGAACTTTTGAACCTCAGTTGAAGACTATGTGTCTGCTAAGAAGAAAGACAAATTTATGATAGTTAGCATCACTGGCAACCTGGGAAGTTTCTGTTTATTGGTGATCCCAAGGACAAAAAAAAAGGGGGGGGGGCGGGGGACACAGAGAGAGAGAAACACCCTTTTTAGGCTTAATGAACCAAGTAATAAATGCACATTCTAAGGCTAACCAGAAGCCATTTCTGAGCAGGGAGGTCCCCAAGGCAAAGAAATACAAATATTACTAATTAGAAAACAGTATGTTACTGTTTCCCTAAGCTGTAAAGGCAGCAATTATAAATAAGAATAACCAGAGTGTAGCTGGAGACAGCAGAGTAAAGAACAAGAAAGAATTAATGGAATGAAAATCCCAGAAATTGTCAGCCTCCTACACTGTCACACGTGCTAAGTTGCATTGTTTATCTTTATGCAGAAAGGACTTTCCTCAATTATATTTGGGAAATAAGTTCTAGCATAAGCATCAATTTCTCCTCCTGCTTCACAGCCACACAAATAAGCTTCTTTTTTTAATACAACAAACGCAGTTCCTAAAAAAAATCCCCCATAAAATCTTATAATTCTCTGTACTACTCCAGCAGTCCACATCCACTCCTACAATTGCAATCACGTAAGTACTGTGATGTTTGTGTGGCATACTAAATACTGTGAAATTAAGGGCTGGATTCTGTTTCCTAGTCAATAGTGTAAGAAATAGGGTCACTGGACTGCAACTGAACAAGGAAGTCTAGAAATAGCTGGGTTTTGACAACTTCTGGCTTACAATATTTAAAGAAAACCAACCAGACTATAACCCATGCCAAGCCCTTACTCATGTACTATGTGCGCAATTACAAACGTACTAAATTCTACACCAATGACTCGCCATGATCAGCTCAATGGGATATTTCAGTGTGTTAACTAAACCACAAAAGTAAGCTTCGGCAGGGAACAGACCATCCTTCTCTCCGGGATTTAAACTAGGGACATAAGGTTGTTAAATTAACAATTTAAACTCAACAAGATTAGGCCTTTGTGATTATAATCTGACATTTCCAAACAGATTTTTTCATATGCTGTTTAAGAAATGGGAAAGATTATGCTTTAAAAAACATACCTTAAAGAGCGTCACAGTAATTTCAACATTTTCAGGAACTGGCCATACCACCACCCCACGGTATGGGTTTTTGATTCCAGGCTGCCAGCTATGAGCCTAAAGGAAGAAAAGAAACAGTTGTCTTAACGTCATTATAAAAGTGCCGTCTCAACTCCCACAGGACCCAGCATGTGTAGGTAGAAGTAACATGTCACTGACTCCAAAAAGGCTGCTTTCTTAAACCTATGACTCTGCTGAACACTATAAAGGACATCATTAAGAATGAGAGTAACGAAACTCAGGCCACTAGCAGGCTTTTTTTTTTTTTTTCCACTGAACTAAAACTGTTCCTCACAAGGTGCTAAACTCTGTTTTTTAAAGTACATAGCACATGTCAGGACACTCAGAGCCTTGCAAAAACCAAGGCCGTAAGGCCAGAGCTTCTGTAACAAGCTGAGCTTTATTTTGTTTTTATCCAGATGAGGGAAGGCTTTTATCTAAAAAATACTTCATGAGTACAGCACATAGAGCAGGCTTCACCACGTTTAGACTTAAACAGAGCAAAAAGGCATTTTTATTTAAGAAAAAAACACACAAAACAATGATTTATAAATACAGATTAAATGCTACTAAAACATTTAAATTCTTAAGAATTAATATGCTGGGGTACCTACACCTAGAAAAGATAATGATAAAAACACACTAAAATAGACTGAGAACTTGTCTACCTTTGAGTATCAATTTGGATTGATGTATGGTCTGTATTCACATTTTAATAGCTAGTGCTGAGAAATACCATGTATAAGCATTTCTGTTTTGGAATAAGTATGCCTTTTTTCAAGCTCAACTTAATCCATTTTGTGATGCTTTAAGACAAATGAGGGAGGGATGCTGATGTACGAGTGACTGCTGAGCAGCATGGGCGTCATTAAAGATCTGTGGAATTTTTGTCAGGAAAGAATGTACAACCTATTTACTGTTATCTGAAGCCAATTAACTGGGCTTTTTTTTCCTTTTTTTTGATTCTAGAGCATCACTCATTGCAGTTTTATACTCCTTCCAACACTCAGAACTTCAGATGAAGACTGCCTATTAGAAGAAATTTTTGCTATAATAAGGTTAGTAGGACTTGTGCCTCAGGTCCTCAGGTACCCTTAGGTAACTGGGCAACTTTAAACATGACTTTGCTATACCAAGGTGGAAAAGACAAAGATGGTGAAACAGTCCCATTCAATCACACAGAGGCAGTAACTCTCTGCTGCTCTGTACTGCAAGCAGTGTGTACTCCAGATGCCAGGTTTGTATTCGACAGCCCCATCACACATGCCTGCTGCTTCATGAGCCCTCTTGCATTCAGCTGGGCTTTCACCAGAGCCTGCAGTATCACAGGTATCTCCAGTAGACTCACTCTTAGTCTAATCCCTCAATTTTCTCAAAGTAGAAGTCTGCAGATTAATTACAGGCGACAGTAACTGCTAAGACAGCAGGGGCAAGGAGAGGAAGGACAAAGAGAGAGGCAGAGAAGTTGGGAAGAGATGTGAAGCTGAGGAATGGGGAAGCTGTTGGCAGAGCCCAGACTGCACAGCCACCAGAGAAAAGAGCCCTACCTGCCTGCACAGCTACACGCACACAGCACACGCATTTCCATCCCGTTATTTTTATTTTCTTGCCAAACGTTGCCAGCTCTCCTGTGGTTTTATCACAAGTTTTTCCATGTTTGGTGTTCTGCTTAAAACCCCAGCTCCCAAAGATGCCTAATTAGATTAGAAATTTCAGTAAGTTTCTATGCTTTGTGCTTGCAGAGTAAACTTAAGCAACATGACTCGGGGCATCTGAAGAAAGGAATTTAAAAAAAGAGCAACTTGAAAGAACACAATTTTTAACTCCACAAATTTCAGCCTAATCTCATTATTCTAAAGCAGGCCTGGATGAATTTCTGAATAACTGAGCAAACAACACTGTTCATAGCTCTACTCCGCAAGCATATTTTATAAGAAAAAGATGTTTTGTGAGCAGCAAAACACACCACAGTAGTTGTCATCCCTACCACAGCCACTCAAGCTCCAGCTTGCATCTCCCTTCCACGGGACCCACGGTCCCCCACATCATTCTCAGCTTGACTGATGAGGATATTCAGCAGGCACAGGGCAGTGATCCAGAGCCAGGCACACGCTCACCTGCCAGCTAGCCTGTCCTCGTGTAACATCTTGTAAGATAAATCAACTTCTCCTCCATAGGGGCACTCCATCTTCTTTCCACACACCAATTTTCACAAAACTAGTAAGAGCTTGTGGCGTACCTGGAACCTGCGCTTTCCTGCTGGTTTTGGCCAATACTGACAACTATGTCAAACTTTTGATGTTCAAGGTCCAGGCACTGACAGCCTGCTCAGTTGAGGATCACTTGTTCCATTTATTTAAAAAAAAAAAAAAAAACCAAAAAAAACAACAACAAAAAAAAAAACCAAACCACACAGCAAACAAAACATAAACACCACACAACAAAACAACAACAAACCACACAACCCCACAAACTAGAAAATGAGCATTCACCGGTGCAGGCAAAGCTTTACTTCAAGCTCTTTATCAGCAATTGCCTCCCACCAGGAAAGTTAGTGAGACACAATAAACACACACACAGATATATATGATTTTCTGTCACTATGACAGGCATGTCACTGAAAGCAACAACTAGGAGACAAGCTCTAGCTAATGAGCTTTTAAAGCAAAGCTGTTCTGTGATCAGCTGGATGTTATTAAATCCTCCTTTGGCTTTGAAAAATAAACACTGTACCACAAACAGCATGACAGAAAAAGATAACATCAGAACTATGTCTGGTTTGTTGGGAAGGAGAAAGGGAAATGAGAAAGGAAAAGGGGGAAAACACAGATGAAGGGCTAACAATGACAATAATTTAAAATTAACATGCAGAGTGTTATTCTAACACAGTATTTCTCATGTCAGGGACCTCTGTGTTGCAGTTTCCTGAAGTTACATCTGACCTGTATCAGAAAACCTTTTCAACTCCCAAATTATAAGCCTTGACTTTGATATGTGAGCTGGATCAGGCTACCTCTGCGCAGCAGAATTGCCAACACTTCCAGACACGCGACTGCTGTCAGGGCTCAGCCAAGGCAAGGCGCTGTGTCTGCACAGTTCATTTGCACTGTAATCCTCACTTCTAACTCAATTTCCCACTGGGTTGTGCCTTCTAGACCCATTTTTTCCTCATGTCCTACTAGTCTTCACTAGCCATCTCACCTTGTCTCTGAAGCCAAGGCGAGAGAAGCAGCCAAGCAGAAGTGACTGCTGGCAGCGGGTGCCTCACGCACAGCCCTCCCCTTGCCCAACTCGTCTCCTAAAACCGAGGGACAAGAGCCATGGCCTGGACAGAGAAGCAGAAATGCCCTGTTGCATTTCAAGGAGAAAGTCAACTCCTCCCTTTTTCTGCCAGTAGAAAATGAGAGGAGACGACGTAGCATGGAAGCTCTTTTAAATCAGGAAACAGAAGCTACAGGAGTGGTTGCTGAAATACCCTATTTATAGAGTAGGGCCATGAAGGACATTGTCCAACCTACAGCATTGCTCTGGCACAAAACTGATGACTGTTAAGAGGAAGAAAGCTGTTTAAGGAAGGACGTGGAGGTGAGCTTACAGACTCGCACAAGCACTTCAGGCTACCCAGTTTCGAGATCTTTCCCTAGTTTTCTCTGTAAAACAATCCAGACAGCCTGCTTTACAGTCTACCGTTTGCAATGTTGTGAACATCACATCAACCGTTCTGCTGTGCTTGAACTGGAAAGACAGACTTGATACCTCTGCAGTTTTGTCCTCTGGTTCCAATGAGAAGGGAAGACTCTTTAAAAATAGGTCGAAATAAGCAACTTACAGGGCCAGATAATTAAAGTGTCCAGCACTCCATATGATAATGCACATACAACACACCAAAGGGCTTACAAATTGTACTCAAAGTTAGTGAAACACTCCCGAAAATACTGAATCTGTTGTCAAGCAGCCTTCAACAGTCAGTAATTTCAAACACAAAAAGAGCACTCTGATGTTCGTGCAAATTCTCAACATTTAGTAACACTTAAGCTATTATCAGCAGGGTACAGTCTCTCCACTCTTGGTAAGTGTCCACTTTTTGATTGTGTGTAATCAGCAGTCTCACACACCTCTCCCACCTCATGCACAGGCTAGACAACTCAAGTCTTGTTCTCCAGCAGAAACTGCTGGAGAGCACACAGTGGGCTTGCTTTTACAAGTGGGCTTAATTGTAAAAATAACATTTCCCGGCATTGCTGAAACTCTTGTACCAAATGGTGAAACATTACAGCAGACTATAAAGCAGCTCTATCCAGTTCAACATACGGCAATACGTGGATTGAACAAAAGAAGATGAGACTAGCTCACCCGGGGGCTGCCCTTGATACACCACCTTTCCTTATGATTACCCACCAGGGGCTGACCTTGACCATATGAAACTGCCTCCCACTCTGCAGGCAAACTTGGACGACAGCAATTAACAGAGGTGCTGGAGAAGACAATGACACTGCATAGCTTTCCAAAAGACATATCTGTGAAACTTGGAACAAACCAGGTAATTTTATAAACACTGTTATTTTTGAAGTACTCTCCTCCAATCTAAAAAACCAGTTACTATCAATTCTCTGTAATATAAGAAAGTGTATAAACATTTGTAAATCCAGTGTCATCCTCTTACAGGGAGGAAGGGGAGGTAGCAAAAACAAAAAACCCTACCAAACCTACACCAGAAATTTTTAGCCAATTCTTGGGGGGGGAACCAAACAACAAAATGTAAGAGAGACTGAATATAAACCTTCCCTTACAGTTACTGCTCAGCTGTCTAGATTATAGAATATAAACAGAACATTCTTTTAAATCTGAATAAAAACAATAAAGATGAAGACAGCCCCAAATCAGGAACTTTGGTTTCAAACATGAAGTTAGTAAATGCCACCACCAGCTGTTCATCACTTGATCACGAAGACAACAAGACAGATGCAGGCAAATCAGCTAACTAGAGTACATCATGGAAGTCACCTCCCCAGCCCCTGTATGTAGGGGATTTCATGACCTGGCACATATGCCATTCCTATCATGACCAACTCTACTTACTGCTGCTTACACTTTTCTGTGTCTCTACAAAAATCTCTTTCCTGACCCTTCAAAAACAAAATATTACATTATTTCAAGACCCTACCCTTCCAGATGCCTTATGTTACCCATCTGCTTTCTCCCTTCTTCACTACAACCTCGTCTCATCCTGCCCCTGTTGTGCAGGATAATTGCAAGTTACTTTCCTGTAAGATCCTAGAGCTGACCATAATATTTTAAGCCTGCTGCAAATTATGGAACAGTTCATATTTATGAATCAAAAATCTGTTCCTATAGCCAAGCCCTCAATACTGTTTCTTAAAAGCAAATTCAGAACCGGATCTACCATTATTCCTCACCTGCAGCCCCAGTAGTGGTTTTATTGTGAGCCAGCGAGCTGCTGCTTTTCTTTCCCTGATAAAATTTTTGCCAACTGCCTATGATCAGACCAGCTCTACTACTTGTCTCTGTGACAGGCTGTTCAGGGCACAAGAGCCAAGCAGGAGCTCAACTGGCTCCAGCAGTACTTAAGGCAGCTCAACTTGTAAAGATAGTCCCTCTTCAGTGTTATCCAGGCAGAACACTTAGGCAGAAAGAGAGAAAACAATTAATAACTCAAAGACAAGAAGCTGACATTAAGCAGCCAGATCCTTCATTCAGTGCCTCCACAACAGCAGCGTGGCTTGTGAAGACTGAACACTGCTCCAATTTGCTCTATGTGATGAGTCCCACCAAAGCCATATATCATCTGGGGACAGTCAGAGGTCAGTATGACCCAGCTGCTAACAGACCCGCTGGAAAAGGAATGGACTGGGAAAAGCTGCCGATTCCTCCACACCTCAACTGGCAGTTTGTGGATGGCTGCTTCTTCTTCTGTACCATAGCTCACTCAGTATCACAAAGGGAGGAGACAAATTAAAGATCGTACTCCAGACTACAGTTTGCATCCCCATGATCACCCTGAAATCACTGTGCTTGGCCCTCCAGTTAAAGAGGCTGGGCACCAGAACAACACTCCCATCACACTCCTGCCCTGGGATGCGGTCCAAAAAACCCAGCACGTGCCAAAGAAGAAAGTTCAAAACCCTGGAAACACCAGGCAGCCTTCGTTCAACCCGCTGCTGTCGGTGTTCACTGAGAGTAGATGAGGAAACTAGAAGAC
This sequence comes from Balaeniceps rex, assembly GCA_013401315.1. Lineage (NCBI taxonomy): Eukaryota > Metazoa > Chordata > Aves > Pelecaniformes > Balaenicipitidae > Balaeniceps > Balaeniceps rex. Next base: position 11,320 of record VYZW01005058.1, read on the forward strand.
ATTCGTGGGAAGACCTGCGGCAATCTGCAATTCATCAGCATACACGTGTTAAAACTGTAATTATGCATCCATGTATTACTGCTAAAAAGCTACAGAAAGACTGCTAAGCTTGGAAAATGAGCAAAACCTCATCTCCACTAGGAAACAGATTCTCTAGCACTGGGCTAGCTGTTCAAACTTAATTTCACACATACACATTCACGACATATTCCTTAAATACATGATTCACGCTATTGCTTTCAACAAACCTTGCCTTATTCACTGCCCACAATAGATGATGCTCGATAAAGAGCCTCTTCGCCTTCTCATCAAGAAGAGAAGGCCAGCAAGAGAAGTTTCTAGCCTTATCTATTGGTGGTCTTATTAAAAAAAACCAACCAAAAAAAAAGAACACCAAACAAAACAAAAACAGAACTGAATGCAGATTTTTTTTTTTTTTTGCCATAGTTTTCTAGGACATCCATCACTGCACCTCGGAATGTCACCAAAATTTAACTTTATGGGATCCCTGGAATAAAGAAGGGTGTTATGGTCCCAAATGTACAAGCAGCGAGAGAATAGCTAGTTTCCACTAATTTTGCATGGTCTGCTTAAATCAGCTAGGACCTTACTTTACAGGGATTAAGCATGAAACAACCTTTTGTTTTGTTTTCCAAAGCAGACTTTTTTCACTTCAAGTGCAATGATGGCTGCTCAACACTGCTGCAAGCCAGTCTCCATGCCCCAGACACCCACTAAATGGAAAAATACATCAAATCTCGCTTTAATACTCTATCTAGCCTCAGTCAGGAACTTTGTAGATGAGGATGGGACAAAACTGAATTCACTAAGGCAGCATTTAACCACATAACAGCGAGGCAGTCTTTTCTGTTCATGTCCTACACCTTCTTCAACAAATACTGATTAAGCAGTTTTGCTCACCAATCAGTCCTCATGCTCTCCCTAACCACTGTCTGCTTAACAAGGCAGCAATGCTCTAGGAAAAAAATTTGCAGTTGCCTTATTAAAGACAATATCATATGCCTAAAACGGTACGCATAAACCATTAGAATGACTCATAGTAATTTTGACCACTTGTATTTGCAACCCAACATGATTTCCTTACTTAACTAATAAACCGAGAAACCCCGGGAATGCCATTACTGAACTGCGCTGGTTCCAGGCAGTCATTGGCATGTCAGAGTCACAACATGCCTTTGTAACTCCAGTCAGTGAAGAAGCTGGTAGTGACAAGCAGGGCTGGCACAAGGCAATGAAGTAGCCAGAAAAGGCAACAGATTGCCAGGGACAGCAAAACAGGTGACCCAATTGCTGCTTCACTGATGGCATAACCTTGAAAAAAGGCTGGGTGGGCTGCTGTTGTAGACAACAAGGGATCCTTTTTACTCCCTGTCCCTCTGCTTCTCTTGGCTCTACTCTTACTGTTAAAGTCCTTTCCCTGTTCCCAGCATTGTTCCTTCTCCTCTGTTCAAAGTTTTCGATAAACCTGCAGCAGAAGTGCTGAAATCACAGGCAAGGTACCTTCTTTCAGCTTTGATACAAAAAGGATCTTTGAAGAATAATTCTGTCAGCCTCTCAGAAGCAAGTGCAAATTTGATTCTTCAGAGGTGTATAATTCAACCGTAAGGCTGTATGTGTTCACAGGAATAGCAGAAAGTACCTCCTTGACATCATGGCAGCATCTCTTTTCAAATTAAAATTTCTTAGTTCAAAGCCTGGAAATGCGAGACCATCTCAGTGAAATGAAGGTAAACATATTTACAACACATTTTTGCCTTGTTCTACACTAGAACAAAGACATTCCTCCACACTCAAAAAAAAAGACAAATCCAAAAGCCCAGGGCCTGAAAACCTGGGAGCAACATGCCAGTGCAACAGGGTACCAAAGAGGAAGAGTTAAGCAAGTCCACTGGTACAAGCTCCACCTTCTCTAAACTATGGAGGCTGGTAACCATCTAAATGAGGTTTGAAAAGTTGTGGCAAGCCCCACCTACCGGATTTTGAAGAAAGACAACATTTGTACCAGCAGACTGGTGACTTCCCCCGCCCCCAAGCTGAAAGTTCATTTTGGTTCTAGGATTGCTCAGTAATTCTGCCAAATATATACAGCAAGACTTGTGTAAACTCCTGGCACAGATGATGAAGATGCCCAGCTATACAGAGCCATCTTGTCTTGACATGCCTCTTGAAAAGCATGAGAGTCGGACTTGCCCAGAGAGAAGGGATCCCAGAATAGAGCTGTAAGTACCTTAAACCTGCATTAAGGTCAGTAACTGTTGGATACATTTATGGTCCTGTATCTATTCATCAGACTGCCACTTAAATGCTCTTTCTAAACGGTTCTTGCTGTTCATTTGCAACACTTTAAAGCTTACTATAATTTAACATATCTAGAGCTCCTATCCTATGTTTCCCACAGTAACAACTAAAATGTTCAGACTCCTGCACATGATGTCTCCCATGATTTCTTCTAATTGAGGGACCACTCTAGTAGTTTACTTGGAAAGAAAGTATGTGGGCCAGAAGGCATATCAGTATCATAGAAAACCACAAAAATAAGGGCTTCAAAGGACATCAAAAACTCAGCTTTCAGCTCAACGGTATCTTAAGATTACATTAGTTAAGCNGAAAAGTTCAGAAAAGAAATCAGAACCTCCAAAGAAGTCTTTACAGCATCTTTACACTAAGGTAAGACCTCATCCCTCTCCTCTTCCTTCTCAAAGAAGCTGAAAAACATAGAAAACTACTAATGCTTTGTACGCACTGAGCCCAGTGTCCATCAAAAATAAAATGAGAGGAAATATTTATTTGACTTGCTTCCAAGAAAGCAATTAGATGAAATAAATATGTGGAATAAAGTATTTTACTGGCAGGATGACTAAGAGATCAAGAAAATTTATTGATGTACA